>JAXQQM020064405.1:0-58208 GCA_034641835.2 Pinus albicaulis
AGGCTAGTAAAGAGATAAGAATGTTTGTTTTTTGGTTTTTTTGGGTTTTCGCTGGAGTAATGGGAAAACAAATTTTGGGTCCGGGGATAAGGTCAGACCTTTGCAGAGTTCGAGTTGGGGCGAGGTAGGTGATGATCTTGATGCTTTAAATTGGATATATGGATAGATTAGACCGACGAGGAGCTGAAGAGGGCAAAGAAGAACTTGGATCCTCTCCAAACAGCTGAAAACATATAGAACTAACTGAATTCAAAGGCCAAGCACCGTAAACAATGGATTCAACCTTATTCACTCATTCAATTTAGTTCAGAAGCATAATGAAAGGATGGCATACATTAAACATGAAGAAACTTACAGTAAACAAAGAAGAAACACCATCAAGAACAAAACACCACAAGGATCCCAACAAGTGCCGCAAAACCCCTGATCTTTCCTTAGCCAAAATATGAAAAATATGTACAATGATATCAAAAGTATCCCAAGAGTCCAACCAGTAGAATGCCTCAGAAATTACAATATATAGATCACTCTAACACCTTTCCCCACCTCTAGGGGTCGAATTCCCTCTTCAGGGATCAGTTTCAACCAATTCTAATCATGGAACTACAATCTAGGCAGCTAACAACCTGCCTCTAAAAGAGTGGAAACTGATCCATTACATGATTTTTTACTCATTTGAGAGTGAATCTTCTAGAAGAGATAAAAACAAGCCAAAGTTACATATCAAACATGAATTTACATCATAAAACCCAAAAATTCTACCCATAAGCAAAACTGGTCCATAATAGGCGAAAATCACTGGCACTTCAAGGCCCGTGAAAATTTCAAGCTACCTTTCAGGTGTTTCGTGTGTCGTCATGTCGTGTTAAATTCTGGGGCACTTCCTACATCCAAATTGAGCTGTTTGAGCTCATGATAGCTCGTTGGAAAGCCCTGGATGTCTACTTTCCAACCCAAGTGGAATTTATGAATTTGGAGTTGATTTGACCCTCCAAAACCTCATTCTCCCAGAGGTACTTCCTGCTGGTGCAAAAGGTGGCAGCAAGGTGGTTTTCATGGTGTTTTTGAGCTTTTTGACCATCCAGATTTTGATGAAATGCTAAGTTGACTTCAGAGGATGCATAACTAACCATGAAAAATCCAAAAATGTAAAAATCTCCTCCAGCAAGTGTCCCAAAAAAAAGTGAGCGCATGAGCGCGCGACCCACGTAACTGCAAAACCTGTTTTTTGACCCAAAAATTTGAAAATGACAAAATTTTCTCCAAATTTGCCCAAATTCGGAGCGGAGGTCCTCCATCATGTGTCCCGCCCAGTCAATGAAGCCTCGGCCAAAATCCGAAGTGGATTAGGCCTTTTCTGCCGTCTAAGTGCCTTGCGCAACCTCCTCTTCATGATCTTCATTCTCGCTTTGCACACATGCATGCGAGCCCAATAATGGCCTTTCATGTGGCGAAGCATGTCTTTGTCTCGATTGGCCTTCGCCAATAATTTCTCCAGATGGATATTCACACGCGTGAGTACAATATCTCTGTCAGCTGGTGTCATGTCACCGGGTCTCTTTCGATTCCACTGTCTATCCTCACGGATTTGGCGCACCTCATAAAATGTGAGCTCATCCTCGAGCTGTTTGTTGCGCTGCTCCAAATAGTTAATCACCCACTGAGCCTTCTGCAATTGGTCTTTCAGCTGGTCATTCTCGGCCCTTTGCTCCTGGATGACTTCCCTCAGCTTCGAGCTAGGGGAGCTCGTATCAACATCAATGACTGTCAAATCCGTGTCCCGGCCTCCTGATGGGCCCTCATCATGCATGGGCCTCTTGCCCCCGTCTTGTACCTGTACCTGTACTGAAGTAGAAGGCGAGACCCCTTCCACATCATGTGGAGATAATACTCGCCGTGTCGATGAGGTCGGCAAGACCCCTTCCACCTCACGTGGAGATAACACTCGCCGTGTCGCTGCAAATAAGGCCCTGTGGCCTCGCTGATATGTCTGAACCAAAGGAGTGCTGATATGCTCGACCTCAAGTATGTCCGGCTGGTGTGAAGGCTCTCCTGCATCATGAACTGTCTCGAGAAGCGGTTGTGGCACTCTGAAAAAGTCTCTAGAAATGAAATCCTCCCATGTGATGCCCTGCTCTACCAACTGATGTGACACCATGATCTTGATAAAAGCGAAATGATATATACTCCTGTACTGCTGCACTGGGCTCGTCTTCTTCTGCACAAACATCACCATCCTCTCTATGTTGCGGTATGTGAAATACGGGATATTCATCATACGTACCCTTGTGAAGTGCATCAACAAACGAATATGGTACGCGAAAAGACGAGCATACCTGCCCTCACAACTAAAATACTGAATGATGAGCTTCATCAGCGGTGCATACTCATCTCTCAAGAATCTGAATGGAAACACTCTGCTCAAGTAACCCATATATCCAGTTTTAATATATGGCTCATAGTGAAATTTCTCTAAATGCTGACCCTTGTTCCATTCCTCGCCCATGTTTGGTATACCCGTGGCTTGAGCGATAGTCAAGGGTGACACAATGAAATCAACCCCATCAAGACTTACCCGGCCATCCCGTAAATGTAGAACAAACAAACGGGCCAATTCACGATGAGGCCGAGTTTGTGCAACCATCTCACAAAATCTGAAACATGACAAGTATCGAAAACAATCCATAGTTAATGGACATGCCTGCAACCGAGCCAAAGAAGTAGGCTCCTCTCTGCGATGATTACCACTTCTGTGATCTCTGTGGGACCCCCGTGGCACATTACCTTCAGTCACCGAATCACTGCCTGACCCTAGCTCATATTCTGACTCTGTCTCCGACATGGCTCTGACCAAGCTAATGGCACTATGTATACTGATATGAAAGCAGTGCAAACAAAGTTATGATGTGTGTTTCAACACCCAACAAATATCCCCACCGTCAAAACACCATAAGGAAACAAACCATGATAATATCTCTATTTTAAATGCAAGTGAAACTTTGACCAAAGGGAGCAGGAAACCTTCAGAATATTGAACAAATCTTGTCAAAGGGAGCATGGCATCATATGAATGTGTTTGTCTATGAACAATTACAACAAAGTTATAAGTGTCAATGGGCAATGAAACAGAGTTATGAGAGTGTTTTTAACATTGGGCAGTGAGACACAATACAACCACAGTCACCATGGAACGAAAGTCTTAAACATGGTAAAGTAATAGCAATGGTCACAATGATATAATGGGTATGAGAATAACATGGTTTTGATAATATATGCAAGGCTGGATATATCACTGACATAAAATAGGAGACAAACTCATGCAACCATCCATATTCATTTTAAAACCCTGAAAAACGATATTGCCATGACTGTGGGGTTTAAATCCTCCATTTGAAGTGTTTGAAATCATCAATGATGCCACCAACGCATTTAAAAACATCAAGCAATTGCTAAAAACCTGTTTGAAGGCCGATGGGGGCGATCCCAAACAAGACTAGGCGCTCAAAACGAATTTTCGAACCTCTGTTGATGCGTGGGTCGCTCCCCTTGTAAGTTCACACTGCGGAAATAACCCAAGTGGGTCGCTCGGCCCAGGTGGGTCGCTCGCACCCAGGTGGGTCCCTCGAGCTCCAAGACCCTGTCAACGCAATTTTAAAACGTGAATTCGGCCCTCCAACTCCAAATCTCGACTTGGGTGCTGTAGATTGGTGCAAATGAAATTGGTTTGGCTTTTATGTATGCTGCAAATATCTTCCACAATCAGATTTGTTTCAAATCTAATTGAAAACCCATATTACAATGTTTTTGTAATTTCACATTTGGCTTTTTAAATACAATCTTCTTTTGGCTTTTCTGAGCTCGATTTTGATGATTTTGCTGTCTTCTTGCAGGGATATGGCTATTTAGCTAAGGAAAAGACCAGGGGTCTGCTTTTGACATTTTCTTCTTGGTGGAATAAGTACAATTTATTACAAAAATAATAATGAACAATTTCTAGTTCCAAAACAGAGTTTTGGACTAGAAATGTTTTTTTTTTAAATGCTGATGATAATAAAACAAAAAATCAAAATATGCGGAACCTTCCCCACCTTGCAGGCTTTATGACTGGTATACAAATGACTCAAAAACCCTAGAAACTAGGACCAAAGACACTTATTGACATTTTAATGACAAAAAATGAAATGACAATGACTTTGAGTGATTTTTTGAGAAAAATTTTTAAAATAGCACTGCAGGTGTACACATGAGGAAACATAAGACGACAGACCCCTTCGTCAGTCCATGGCATGCTCCTAGTGAAATGCAACGAAGTGGAACAAGCGAGACACCTAAAAATGAATATGCAAAAGACGAAATGATCACTGACGGAGGGCTGTAAGGGCCGACTCTAACATTGGCTCCAATGGGGATGGCAGCTGCCGCCTCTTGGAGGTGCCAAGAACCGCAGAGCTTTGGGAGAGCAGACAGTGCCTCCATTCATTGGGCGATGGAATCATTATTCTGACAAACAAACTAAAGACTGATAACTCAGTTTTTAAACTAGAAATTCGACTCACACTAACTTGATGCAAACTGAAATGACTGAATTAAACAAAAACTTTCTGAAAAGGGCAGCAGTCCATCAAAATTTCAAAAGATGGCAACCCCCTGCATACTGATGTGATGTGTACAATCATGTATAATTGGCTTTCCAATGCAACCAATCCAGCAGATGGCTACACCTCAAATTTCTGCTCTTACTCTCCTTGAGCAGGCAGAATGATGAACCTGTATGCAACTCAACACAATCACTGAAACCAAAGCTCATGACAATAAACCAGGCAATATTTATCCTTTCTAATGTTTGCAGAAGAATGCTGAAGGGGTCTTGAAAATCCTGAAGCACTGGCTTATCTGGAGATCCAGCTGCAAAAATACTAGTAATCACCTCACTCTGATCTGAAAGGACAATTGATTTCTGAGGGATAGAAATGCACAGATCTGCCATCTTAGTGTTAGCTGTAGGTTCCTTGACCATTAGAAATTCTGACATATACTCTTCAACTTCATGATCTAGATCATTTTTAAACAAAAAACAATCTTCAAGATTATCAAACATGACAGCCTTATCATCTTTGTGAAGGAAAAAATTATCTGTTTGCTGATCTACACAACTGATTACAAGACAATCATATTTTTCAACAGAGGAAGAAATTTCACCAACACTTTCCTGATTATGTATGCACTGCAAATCTATTGTAGTTTTGGCTGAAACATGACCTTTCAAAAGTAGATCTATCTCATCTTCAGACAAAGGAGACAATGCTTTTTGTTTTCTTCTGCTTAAACAGTAGTTATCTTCATATGATAGGGCTTTCAAACTATCGTTCATTACTGAGCTATTGAAAAGAGATTTATCACTTACTTGCACAAAGATCTCATTCTGATTTTCATGAACTGACTGGATTGCTTCTTCATGAAGACTGTGTTCTAATGATGAGCTGACAGTATGACTGAGAACATTTGGATCCATTACTGTGTCTTCTGCATCCCAGATGATTTCAACAGCAGAGTTCTCCTTGATGGGCTTTAGCACAAGATATGCTTGGTCATCCTGATCTGAATCTGAATCTGAAGTAGTTGTCTAGACATTATCACAATCTGCAATTGGAAATGGACTTACTTGCATGCTGCTGTCTTCCGTGGGCAGATCTGAAATGACATTCTGCCTTTCATCATTTTCAGCCATATGGCCATCAACCTGCTGCAAAGTCTCCTGAGCACCTTGATAGGTATCCTCCAAGTTCTCTTCATTCTGCTGAAATGGATTCTCGTACAGGGCCTCCATGATTTCATCATTCATGAAATTATCATCTTCATAATATTTCTCCAGGCTTTCAATAAAAGAATAAGCATGTTTGCAACAGTCATGAACTAAATTTAATGATGGATAAGACACTTGATATCTTTCAATGAACAGGGCATGAAAATCCTTTAAACAGTAAATACAGGCCAGCGGCAAATTTTCATACCATGACTGAGCTTCACCTTCCAGAGTGGCCAGGAATATCTTCATCAAGCAATCTTCAGGAAATTCAACCTTTAACTTGCGAATATGCATGTGAAATCTGACTAAATGTAAAGCAACATCTTTCTTACCATCATTGTTAAACGTAGGCAGATTCCTTGACCAATCCACCTTGGGCATCTTATTCGGAAAACCTGGAATGTGATCTCGGCTCAAGGGAGCATATCTTCTGTCAGGTCCATCTTGACAATTAAACTCGCGTCGCTGCGGTGAAATCACCATCAGACATTTGATTGTACGGATTGTTTAGTGTGAAGTGCATTTCGGGTGAATGATTTAGAAGCCTTCATATGTCATTCTTTGTCCACCATCAAACATCCCGGTCAGACATTTCCGCTAGGGCAGACAATCTACAAGTCATTGTCACATCCTTGACAAACCATCTTTGATGTAGTCGCCACTATGTTAGCGCTCAAATCTACCTCAGGCTAAAATGAAGTAAAACTCAAGGCTACATCAAACCACGCTCAGCCTCGTAGCTAGCCCTACGAGGACAGGAGAGGGCTCTCTCCGTCAATCTCGAGAAAATAAGCAATAGGATGCGAGATGACTTACAATAAGAACTGATTTTAGGCTAGTAAAGAGATAAGAATGTTTGTTTTTGGTTTTTTGGGTTTTCGCTGGAGAAATGGGAAAACAGATTTTGGGTCCGGGGATGAGGTCAGACCTTTGCGGAGTTCAAGCTGGGGCAAGGTAGGTGATGATCTTGATGCTTTAAATTGGATATATGGATAGATTAGACCGACGAGGAGCTGAAGAGGGCAAAGAAGAACTTGGATCCTCTCCAAACAGCTGAAAACATATAGAACTAACTGAATTCAAAGGCCAAGCACTGTAAACAATGGATTCAACCTTATTTCACTCATTCAACTTAGTTCAGAAGCATCATGAAAGGATGGCATACATTAAACATGAAGAAACTTACAGTAAACAAAGAAGAAACACCATCAAGAACAGAACACCACAAGGATCCCAACAAGTGCCGCAAAACCCCTGATCTTTCCTTAGCCAAAATATGAAAAATATGTACAATGATATCAAAAGTATCCCAAAAGTCCAACCTGTAGAATGCCTCAGAAATTACAATATATAGATCACTCTAACACCTTTTCCCACCTCTAGGGGTCGAATTCCCTCTTCAGGGATCAGTTTCAACCAATTCTAATCATGGAACTACAATCTAGGCAGCTAACAACTTGCCTCTAAAAGAGTGGAAACTGATCCATTACATGATTTTTTACTCATTTGAGAGTGAATCTTCTAGAAGAGATAAAAACAAGCCAAAGTTACATACCAAACATGAATTTACATCATAAAAACCCAAAAATTCTATCCATAAGCAAAACTGGTCCATACTAGGCGAAAAACTGAGCTGGCAGCTGAAAATTCAGGAAAAATGTCAGGTGGGTCGCTCCTGAGCCGTGTGGGTCGCTCATGTTCCAGGCTGAATTTGAGGTACTTCCCGACATCCAAATTGAGCTCATGATAGCTCGTTGGAAAGCCCTGGATGTCTACTTTCCAACCCAAGTGGAATTTATGAATTTGGAGCTCATTTGACCCTCCAAAACCTCATTCTCCCAGAGGTACTCCCTGCTGGTGCAAAAGGTGGCAGCAAGGTGGTTTTCATGGTGTTTTTGAGCTTTTTGACCATCCAGATTTTGATGAAATGCTAAGTTGACTTCAAAGGATGCATAATTAACCATGAAAAATCCAAAAATGTAAAAATATCCTCCAGCAAGTGTCCCAAAAAAAAGTGAGCGCATGAGCGCGCGACCCACGTAACTGCAAAACCTGTTTTTTGACCCAAAAATTTGAAAATGACAAAATTTTCTCAGAATTGGCCCAAATTCGGAGAGGAGGTCCTCCATCATGTGTCCTGCCCAGTCAATGAAGCCTCGGCCAAAATCCGAAGTGGATTAGGCCTTTTCCGCTGTCTAAGTGCCTTGCGCAACCTCCTCTTCATGATCTTCATCCTCGCTTTGCAGACATGCATGCGAGCCCAATAATGGCCTTTCATGTGGCGAAGCATGTCTTTGTCTCGATTGGCCTTCGCCAACAACTTCTCCAGATGGATATTCACACGTGTGAGTACAGTATCTCTGTCAGTCGGTGTCATGTCACCGGGTCTCTTTCGATTCCACTGTCTGTCCTCACGGATTTGGCGCACCTCATAAAATGTGAGCTCATCCTCAAGTTGTTTGTTGCGCTGCTCCAAATAGTTAATCACCCACTGAGCCTTCTGCAATTGGTCTTTCAGCTGGTCATTCTCGGCCCTTTGCTCCTGGATGACTTCCCTCAGCTTCGAGCTAGGGGAGCTCGTATCGATATCAATGACTGTCAAATCCGTGTCCCGGCCTCCTGATGGGCCCTCATCATGCATGGGCCTCTTGCCCCTGTCTTGTACCTGTACCTGTACTGAAGTAGAAGGCGAGACCCCTTCCACATCATGTGGAGATAATACTCGCCGTGTCGATGAAGTCGGCAAGACCCCTTCCACCTCACGTGGAGATAATACTCGCCGTGTCGCTGCAAATAAGGCCCTGGGACCTCGCTGATATGTCTGAACCAAAGGAGTGCTGATATGCTCAACCTCAAGTATGTCCGGCTGGTGTGAAGGCTCTCCTGCATCATGAACTGTCTCGCGAAGCGGCTGTGGCACTCTGAAAAAGTCTCTAGAAATGAAATCCTCCCAAGTGATGCCCTGCTCTGCCAACTGATGTGACACCATGATCTTGATCAAAGCGAAATGATATATACTCCTGTACTGCTGCACTGGGCTCGTCTTCTTCTGCACAAACATCACCATCCTCTCTATGTTGCGGTGTATGAAATACGGAATATTCATCATACGTGCCCTTGTGAAGTGCATCAACAAACGAATATGGTACGCGAAAAGACGAGCATACCTGCCCTCACAACTAAAATACTGAATGATGAGCTTCATCAGCGGTGCATACTCATCTCTCAAGAATCTGAATGGAAAAACTACACTCCAAGTAACCACATATCGATTTTAATATAGCAGCTCATGGTAATTCTCTAAATGTGACCACTTATTCCATTCCTGCTTATGTTTGGTATACGGTGGCTTGAGCAATAGTCAAGGGTGACCACCGATGAAAATAAACTGACAAGACTTACATGAGTATCGATAAATGAAGAACAAACAGACGGGCCAATTCACGATGAGGCCGGGTTTGTGCAACCATCTCACAAAATCTGAAACATGACAAATATTGAAAACAATCCATAGCTAATGGACATGCCTGCAACCGAGCCAAAGAAGTAGGCTCCTCTCTGTGATGATTACCACTTCTGTGATCTCTGTGGGACCCCCGTGGCACATTACCTTCAGTCACCGAATCACTGCCTGACCCTAGCTCATATTCTGACTCTGTCTCCGACATGGCTCTGACCAAGCTATTGGCACTATGTATACTGATATGAAAGCAGTGCAAACAAAGTTATGATGTGTGTTTCAACACCCAATAAATATTCCCACCGTCAAAACACCATAAGGAAACAAACCATGATAATATCTCTGTTTTAAATGGATTGGAAAAGAGGCACAATCTCTGTTTTAAATGCAAGTGAAACTTTGACCAAAGGGAGCAGGAAACCTTCAGAATTTTGAGAAAATCTTGTCAAAGGGAGCATGGCATCATATGAATGTGTTTGTCTATGAACAATTACAACAGATTTATAAGGGTCAATGGGCAATGAAACAAAGTTATGAGAGTGTTTTTAACATTGGGCAGTGAGACACCATACACCATAATCACCATGGAACGAAAGTATTAAACATGGTAAAGTAATAGCAATGGTCACAATGGTATAATGGGTATGAGAATAATATGGTTTTGATAATATATGCAAGGCTGGATATATCACTGACATAAAATAGGAGACAAACTCATGCAACCATCCATATTCATTTTAAAACCCTGAAAAACGATATTTCCATGACTGTGGGGTTTAAATCCTCCATTTGAAGTGTTTGAAATCATCAATGATGCCACCAACGCATTTAAAAACATCAAGCAATTGCTAAAAACCTGTTTGAAGGCCGATGGGGGCGATCCCAAACAAGACTGGGCGCTCAAAACGAATTTTCGAACCTCTGTTGATGCGTGGGTCGCTCACCTCTGCGTGGGTCGCTCACCTTGTAAGTTCACACTGCGGAAATAACCCAGGTGGGTCGCTCTGCCCAGATGGGTCGCTCGCGCCCAGGTGGGTCGCTCGAGCTCCAAGACCCTGTCAACGCAGTTTTAAAACGTGAATTCGGCCCTCCAACTCCAAATCTCGACTTGGGTGCTGTAGATTGGTGCAAATGAAATTGGTTTGGCTTTTATATATGATGCAAATATCTTCCACAATCAGATTTGATTCAAATCTAATTGAAAACCCATATTACAATGTTTTTGTAATTTCACATTTGGCTTTTTAAATACAATCTTCTTTTGGCTTTTCTGAGCTCGATTTTGATGATTTTGCTGTCTTCTTGCAGGGATATGGCTATTCGGCTAAGGAAAAGACCAGGGGTCTGCTTTTGAAATTTTCTTCTTGGTGAAATAAGTACAATTTATTACAAAATAATAATGAACAATTTCTAGTTCCAAAACAGAGTTTTGGACTAGAAATGTTTTTTTTTAAATGCTGATGATAATAAAACAAAAAATCACAATATGCGGAACCTTCCTCACCTTGCAGGCTTTATGAATGATATACAAATGACTCAAAAACCCTAGACACTAGGACCAAAGACACTTATTGACATTTTTAATGACCAAAAATGAAATGACAATGACTTTGAGTGATTTTTTGAGGAATTTTTTTTTTAAAATAGCACTGCAGGTGTAAACATGAGGAAACATAAGACGACAGACCCCTTCGTCAGTCCATGGCATGCTCCTAGTGAAATGCAACGAAGTGGAACAAGCGAGACACCTAAAAATGAATATGCAAAAGACGAAATGATCACTGACGGAGGGCTGTAAGGGCCGACTCTAACACCTTAGATATTAGGGCTGCATCTTCCTCCTTCTCCTTCTTTATCTTGACTCCTCCGTTACTGAATTCCCTCTTGGTCTCCCTCCGGATCTCCTCCTGTTGAAGGATTGCCCACATGTCTCCTCAATTTGGGAGTTGTGCTCTGCCCAAGATACTTTGGACAAAGGTCTCCCACTCATCGGTGACTGCATTCAAGGCAATCCTCACCATGAGCCCATCATCCGAAGTTGGCCCCATGGCAATCAGCTGGTCTCGGATAGTCCGTAATCTGAAGAGGAAGGGATCACTCTCCTCTCCCTTGTGCATCTGGAACATCCACATCTGGTTCTCTAGAAGTATCTTTCACTAGACGGAGCTTCCTTGATACAACGTGGTTAGAGCTGTCCACACCTCATTTGTCGTCTTCTTCTCGGCAATGTGTGGGACCACGTGATCCTTTACTCTATCCATGATCAAGCGCTTTGCCCGCGCCTGATTTTCGTTGAACTTTTTTAGAGCATCCACATCGGTCGACACAACTAGGACATTATCTGTGTGGTCTCTGATGCCGTACTCCTCCAAGACTGTCAGGATTCTGGCTTTCCAGATCACAAAGTTAGACACTGTCTAACCTATCCTGATCTCTCAGTCCGTACAGGGCCATCTTTGCTCAAACAGTCGAAACAAGTCCTCTTCTCCCTTCTACTGTTGTTGCTCTCAACAGGAGATTGGAGTTGGGTTTCTTGGCGATAGAAACCCTCTAGAGAAAATGCTCCCTCTGACAACTGATTTCCCTCCCGGAAATCCTTCGCCAATTCTATTGAATCAACCCTCTGCGATCACCCTCCTGATCGAATCTCAGATTTCTTGGAAAAAATCTGCTGAGGCACTGTTTCCCCTTACTTTGTCACCTTTGCTAGGCATTGTTCTGCATCGACAGACCCGATGCCCCACTAGCAACTTCGAAGATCATAAGCTACACTTCCAGCCCTGACAATCGTCACAATGTCTTTCCAACTTAGACTGCGTCAACCGCTACGTCAACCCAGCGTGAACCTGACAGGCTCTGCGTCCCTTTTGCTGTCTGCGTCCCTCCTAGTGTTGCGCTGCCTTCTCCAAGATCTGTGCTGCTTCAACTGCCCTTCCTGTAGTAAAAATCTTCAGCCTCTTGCTGATGGCTTCAGCTTGATATGCAATCGCTCTGATAACATGTGCAAATTTCTGAATACAAAATTACAGAAACCCTACTACAGTATCTTGATTTACTTCTACTAAATGTGATTTAATTATACAAATTATTTTCAGAAAGTATTCAAAAAATATCGAAGTAAACACAACTAGCAGCCTACACATTTACATATCATTTACTGAAACATAGCACACATGACAAAGGACACACATGATATTTCGGACAAATGTCCCCAGAAAAAACCAATGCGGGAAATCGGTGCAACAGTTCTGAGGGTTTATTATTATTAAGCAGTAGTATTCTGAGTACATCTAGGATGCCATAATCCAGATCACCCAACAGAGAAAACCTCGACAAACAGAGATAAATGTGAGTTTTACCTCACTCTGCAAGTCCCGGCTGATCTGGATTGGTCACTGGTGAAACCCCAGCTAGCTCTGCGCAGTCTCTACGTTGCCACTGTTTAAGCCTGCGTGGACCTGGTTGAAGGACTGCATCACCCTTCCTCTGCGTTGATCAGCTTCTCCCGGAATCGAGTTTCAGCCCTGCTGGCTTAGAAACCCTGCTCTCCAGCTAATTTTGGACTGTCACTTGGAGGCTCTGTGTTGCCCCTGCGTGGGCCTGTGTCAGCCTCTCTGGGGTTTGCGTCACACTCTCTGATGGCTGTGTTGCCTCCTCTGCGTCTCTGTTGCCCTTGCTCTGCGTTGTACTCTTGGTTCTCCGACCAATCACTGCATCTGCCCCTCACTGCTTCTCTGAATCACTCAGATCTGATCTTTGTCCGAGCACTGCTCCGTCAGAAGAATTCGATCTCTTAGACTCTATGTCTGTGTTCTCCAACTAACCCCAAGCCTTCTTTTAATACTTTTCTCGTTGACAAATCAATGACCGTGATCTAATCACTAATCAACAACTAAGATGAGAGAAAGTTTGATCCACGTCACTTAGGACATTCTCACCACATGTGTAAATTAATTCACTTTAATATTTTAATTTCCCTAAGTTAGACTTAGGGTCCTCGTTAAGAAATTTAATTATCAGAATAACTTTTACACCAGGTGGAATTTCTCCAAACGATTTCTGGTTCTTTGAGATCTCATGTTTTCTAGCCCCTCCACAAAGTTTCAGAGCTAGAGTAGAAACAATGCTACCCAAAATCTCAACATGTTTGATGAATATAATATTATTGATAATCAAGTGAAAGAAGAAGATAATAAAGTAAGTAAAAATACATCACAAGCAGTTATCAAAGACGAGAAATCACCTATCTAGTTGTCCCTAGATTTCTCTGTAGAAATTTCTGAATCTTAATTCTTATGCAGAAATTATTTATGTTAATCCAGTTAAGCTTCTCCTACTTATACAAGTTACCCACTGAATAAATTCAAGTTAACGTCAAAGCAAAACACATAACAGATCTGTACCAATTCAGATCTAGAATAAGCACATGCACACATAGACAAAGTGACACAGTTATTTCTAGACAAACTGTCCCCGGAAAAACCCAATGTGGGAAAATCGGTCTCTGGCTGTAGGAGGGCTCTATTATTAAGAATATTTCTGAATACACAACTCTGGGTTCTAGATCTGGAAAACCCTATAGAGGAAACTCTAGATCTGCAACACCTGGCTGATCTAAGACCAACAATGCTGACTGATCCACACCCTCAAATGAGATTTACAAAACTCAGCCAAATCTAGGCCTAGAAACCCTAGATCTGCCCCTAAAAGACACTGCGTCAGCCTCTGAAGGCCTCCAAATGCTCAGTGTTGTCACTGGAAGGGACTCTGTTACCCCAGATTGGGTGACGCAGTCACTACGCTGCCCCTAAGGGTCTTTGCGTAACCCCTGAGGGGCTTCCTGAAAATCATGCTGTCCTTGCTGCTGCTGTCATCTGCTGCTACTGCTGTTGCTGTTGTTGCCATCTGTTGCTACTGCTGCTGTCGTCTGCTGCTGCTGCTGCCTTCCTCTGTGCTATCTTTGCTGATCTCTTCTCTGCTTCTTATGTATTCTAGACCCTGGGATCAGATCATCCCCTTGGTCTAAATTCCCCTCTCTGCAATTGAAACACTTTTGAGAATTCTTAGCAACCTCGCCCTAGAATTTCAGCTTAGCTTCAATGTTCTGCCTCTGTGTGTGTTACAAATGACCCCAAGCCTTTCCTTTATACTTTTCTCGTTGACAAATCAACGACCAAGATTAAATCTTTAATCAAATGGCTGGTTAAAAAGCTTGATCCATGTGACTTAAAACAATTTCACTTCTGTTTGGTCAATTCACTTTAATTGTATTTTTATTTTCTAAGTTTTAACTTAGAAAATACATTAAAATAAACTAATAAGGTAAATATCTCCCTAAACGATTAGAAATTTCCCGTCCATTTAAGGTCTTGTAAGATCGAGTGAACTCTCGTCTTCCTCAAAATTTGGGACCTAGGCTTCAGTGATGCTACCCCAAATCACAAAATCTCAACATTCTCAAAATCAAGAAGACTGCGTCTTCATAAAATGTTACATCCTTTGCTAAATTCTGTTCTTTGACAGTGCGTATGTTACATAGCTTTAAATTCTCCACAGCAGCAACAAATGTACATTCTTATAAAACTTCCAACTTGTTCCCCTTTTCTTTTTGAGACCTTGGAAGTAGGCAGGACATTAAAGATCTTGGGTGCCCCAACCGAGCTTCTGATGAAAATATTTCTTCTGATCTTGTTTTTAGGCATAGTGAGAGATCTATTTTTGACATAGACAATTGTGTTTGTAGCTTCTTCCATAGAAACTTTGGCAATTTACGAGTCATGCAACATAGCCTTGATCGCTTCCATGATCGTTCTAACTCTTTCTCTTGGCCACACCATTTTGTTACGGGTTATGGTATGTTGGTCTCTTTAATTTCAGCTTATTTGGAAGTCAATAGCGAAATCAGCCAAGATGAACTCTCTTATTATCGGATACGAAAATTTTGGTTTGCTTTCTAGTTTGTTTTCTGCTAAGTTTTGTAATCTTTGAACATATTAAAAGCTTGACTTTTTACCCAGAAAATAAATCCATGTTTTGCGAGAAGAATCATCCACAAGATAATATAATAGTAACCACCAAGAAGTTAGAGGCATTGGTCCACTTGCGTCGGAATATGCAAAGATGCAATAGAGTTGGTTCTGCTTTGCATGAAAGGGAATGGTCCCTTCACTTGCTTTCATGTACGCATCCTTGGAAAATGGCATCATGATTAGATCTAATTTCAGGCATTCACAGAGAAACCATCTTTCTCACCAGGGTAATTATTTGTAGTGCAAGTGAGCGAACCTTGGTGCCAAAGTTCACTTTGATGATTGATGTCATGGATAGGTCTTCCATTGATTTTGTATAGACCTTCACATCTAGATCCCGGAGTGAGAGCATCTTTGATGTTGGATATCAATGGCCAAGCGAGAACTTTACCATTTATGAAAGCAACTTTCATTCCTTTATTTTCTAAAGTTGATATGGACTTTGAATTCTTCTTTAAACAGGGTCCATATAAAACTTCTTGAAAGTCAAAGTTTTACTTTGATCTAGATGAAAGAAAACGAAACCATGTCCCTTTGGATGTGTGAGAGTTGTCTCGAAATGATCTTCAAATTTGTCTCTCTCAACTGAATTGAGGTACTTCTTTGCTTCTTGGGTGATGCCTTTAAGCACCACTATCAACCAATCGATTTATCACGAGAACCACCAGAAGATGAACTAGAGAGAGCAAAAACAAGAAAGTACTGCGATTGAGTTTCCAATTGCATTATTATCATACCTTTGGTTCATCGGACGATAGTTGCCTCTTATGGCTTGTAAAACTTCTCTTCCTTAATTAGATTTGTTGGAATGATTGTTGAAGTTGGATTTTGATGCTCTTTTGTTCCTGGACAATCACGAGCATACGGCCATGCTTACGACAGTTTGTAGCATTGGACTGATAAGAGTCTGGTCCAATGAGAGGAGCTATTGAGGAGCAAACTTTCTCGAATAGGTAAATTCCTCTTCTTCTTCTTCCTTTGCCTTGTAAAGTAATAGGTTCTCCCTCCTCATGCTTGAGAATTCTCTCTGCGGAAATCATTCTAGCTTCTTTTGTGCACTTTCCAGAGCTCATCAAATGTCGAAACTTGCCATTATTCTTGATAGTCGTAGTAAAAGTTTTCCAAGAAGAAATACCTCCAAGTGTAATCGGTACCCGAGTTCTTTATCGAAACAACTTCATCGAAGTTGACAAATAATCTTTGATTTTGATATCCTCATAGAGGTATGCTTGAATAGTTTCCTCTGTTCATCTTAACATCATGAGCCGATTCTTCGAGCAAAAATTTGGCCTCAGAAAGTTATTCACTTGATACATTCAATCAACTTGTCATACATTTCTTTGGCTTTCTTGAAATTGGAGACATAATGCAAAGTACAGACCACTCAGTTTTAAGTTTCTCCCTTATTTCTTCCATATGATTAAATGCCCATTCATAACCATACATTTGACAGGCGGAAAAATAAATATTTCTGACTTTAAATTCTAGGGGCTAGGTCACGAAAATATAAAAAATAAATCGACCATACACATAAAGTGGCCATTTCAATTTTTGGTCAATATGACCCTAGAAAAACATCACAACTCTTCACGGAAAAACCCGGTTCGAAAAGCTCCTCTTTTATTTTACGGAATATTATTTTTACGGTGAAATAGCGCCATGAGTAAAAAAATTCCGGCAACAAAGAACGGACTGTCTCGTTCGTGTTTTTACGCCTCGAAATTGTGCCGAATCGACATAAATTGTTACGACGTGTGTATTAATAAATAATAAACCTACGAGAGAACGTGCCGAAATCGTTTATCGTGCGTACGGAATTGTATGAATTTGTACAACATCCCTCCTCGAAATTTGTGCCCGGAAAACAACCTTGAAATCGATGCGGAAAGTACTATCCTTTTTCGATTTTTGTGCCGAAAAATAAGCAGCACTTCTCCTCAATTTTATTTTTAAGAATTCTTGCCTCAAACTTCGTGTTTAATGTTATTGCCACTCTTCCTTGATTTTATTGCCTCCGCCTACTTGGGTAGTGCCTCTCTCTCTGTTTTGTCTGATTCTTGGGATTTGTGTAATAACCACCTTTATCACAATTCACGAAGTTTCCTTATGCTTTGCCCTCCTTCTAAACATCGGAAAATCTCCTTGCTTTCTCTCCTCCTCTCTCAATCTATCATGAAAGAATGAATGATCTTTTTCTCTCCTTTTCCTCCTTTAACCTAACCCTAAGTGACTTTTAGGGAATCCCTAAATCCAATAGGCACAGAATAAACAGATCTGGAAATTTTGAGACTAAATATTTATTTAAATCTCACTTTCTATTTTAATTCTTCACTTTAATAAAGACCCTCTTAGTCATTTATTTAAGTCACTTTTCACTTTCTAATTTTACATTGACTTTATTAAAGTCACTTTAAAATTAGACTTAACTTATCATAAAGTCACTTTTAAATTAGATTTGACTTTATAACTTTATAAAAAAGTCACTTTGGAAGAAAAATTAAATTCTTTCGACACTTTTCTCTGGAGCCAAAGATCAAAGTAGCAGGGAACCACTTCGTCACTCCAAGTAACCAAATTTCAACACTCCCCTCTTCAGGGAAGGTGTTCCTCACCACACCATCTTGTCTTTGGAAGTAGACATGCTTCCTTGCAATGGTAAGGCTTTGGTAAATATATACGCAACTTGCTCATACGTTGAATATACTCAGAAAAATACACAACTCACTTAAACATAGTCTGCGATGAAATGATATGTCGATGCCGATATGCTTTGACTTGTCATGAAATCTGGATTCTCACGCCAAATTCTGTCGACTACGGTATACGATATATCAATGAAGAATCTCAACGGTGACCAAATAAGTCAAACAACATCTTGTCGAAGCCATATGGCCTCACAACTAGCTAAGCGGGCACATATACTCTGCTTGGCCCGAACTCTGTTCTTTCTTGTTCTGCTTTTGGTTGAACTCCACGACACCATACGAACCCAACCCAAAACAACACCAGTGTCTTCTATCCGGAAGCTTCTTTGCCCAATCAAAATCGATGTAACACCATGATCTCACTCATCTGCACCTATAATCCGGACCATACTCCATTGTCTGCAAGTACCCGCAAAATGTGTTTTAACAACCCGATCACCCTCCTGGGCCCATAACGACTGGCTCATCGTATTCGTGGCTATGTCTCTACGGTCTAGTATTGACCAAATACATCAAGGAACCAATCGGTGTCTGCTGACTGGGATCCACCAACTAGGAACCTGAAGCGTGGAAAGCTTCTTCTGGTTAGGCGATCATAGTGTCGACTTGTGGATACAAATCTCCATATGGAATCTGCTAAGGATATCTGTGTAACCTACTATTTGAGGGAAGAAATGCCCCTCCTCTGCCACACCTCCAAACCCCGAAAAGCCAATGCATCAAGCCAATGTCCTTCATCTCGAACTGCGGTGCAAGATCTCCTCTTGCACAGCCTCTGCTGAGTCTCTTTGCACTAATAATGACCAAGTCATCACACTTTCGCACAGAATAGGAGGGCTTCTCTTTCCTATGACAATAAAGTGAGTTTGAATGTCACTCTTTGTAGAAACCCATCTCCGCAAGTACGTATCAATCCTGGAGTACCAAGCTCTGGGGAGGCTTGTCGGACGCAAGGCCTTCTTCGGTCTGCTGCACATGGGACTCCTTCCCATATAATGCTATGTTGCTCAATGTACACCTCCTCTTGTATGAAGCCATTAGAAATGCGGTCTTCACTTCCATACGGTAGAATCTTCCAACCCATCTACTGACCGCTATAAATGTGATGGAGCGAATCGAAGTATCGAGCACGGGACGAAGGTCTCCTCATAATCAGCTCCTCTGCAAGGAGAACACTCTGTTCCTAGCCTTGTTGAATTTCTCCAATGCGCCATCTGCAACATGCTTGCGCCCCGCCAAAGCCATCTTGAAAGTAACCACGGTTGCCCTCGGAGCCTGGCACCACCTCCAAACATCATTCTTTCACTGATGAAGAATACTCCTCTGCGCCGCCTCTCTCCGGACACTGCTTTGACTTCTTTCGCCTCCTCATAGCTAGAAGGAAGCTTGGAGTCAGCCAGTGTTGGCAACCATTGCGCACGATATAGCTACGGAACCTCTCGGTGGTCTCCTCTCTCGATCGGCCTCCCCGGCCCTGTGGATGTGGCCTCTTAAGGTATGCTGAAAGCCCGCCGGGCACCCTCTTTTGAGCACTTCTCCTGAGAGGTGCCAGAAACTCCTCCTCCTCATCGAGGGCACGAACTCCACAGAATGTTTATATCTGCATCCTCTTTTGAACTTAAACTTTAGCGAATCTTTAGTACGGTAGTGAGCGCTCCATCAATGGACTACCTAATGTTGCTATAACGAGCCCCCGCTGCGCATGCGCAGAAAGCATACCCTTTGACTCTGAGCCATACTCATGATGGACCCCGACACGTAATCGATGTACCTCGAATCACCATCACTGGATCATGGTAACTCAGCGTTGCTCACAAGGGTACGGGCGATCCGGTCTCTGCTCGTGACCTCCAGCCACATCACTCTCTGAACTTACATCCCGGTGGTGCTTAACTCTATCTCGAGAATATAAATCCGAAAGGATTTAGGGGTCTCAACGCCAGCCCCAAAGGGCCCTTCTGGCGGGCTCTAACTCGGTCCTCTTCTCCTTGGGTGCGTAGGAGTATACCAATACACCCAAAGATACGAAAATGACCAATGTCAAGCTTCTTCCCCTAGAAAAAGCCTCTCCGGAATCACATGCCCCAAGGCACGATGGAACTCTTATTGCTGCCAAATATACAACGAGTGTTGCAACCCCACCTTTAGCAACCAATGGTAACCCATGATCATGTAGCATGGCTTTAGCAGCACGATGGATCTGTTCTTCCTCTCGCAACCCCGTGCTATTTGAGGGTTGAGAGCTTGTGAACTCCCTCCCTAGTGCCTCCCCTCACTTTAATAATCAACAAAATCACCAAGGGTGTGCTCCCCTCCATTGTCCAGGCACAGTGGACTTACGGTCTTGGACATGCGAGTCTCACAAGAGGCTGCGAACTCACCAGGCGCTTGAGAGCCTCACTCTTGGTCTTCAAGAAATAAATCCGGTCCTCCTGAGAATGATCATCAATGAATAAAACATAGTACGTCCATAAGAAACATGAGTTGTCAGGCCTCACATGGTGTAAGTCAATCAAGTATCCCAGAGTCGATACTTTGTCATTTGTTGAGAAGAGTTTGGAAAACTTGCCCACGTCGCACATCCTGCATGTATCTAGGTGATCAATATTGAAATACGCGCCACCGTGATCTCTCGCAATATCCTCAAAACCCATAAATGCATACTGCCATCTGCGGTGCCAAATCTGTGACTCACAGGCGCTAGCCTGCTACAAAATGCTACTACTTAATGCCAAAACGGGTTGAAATGCAAATACATGCACCTTTACGTGACGTGCCCACCTATCACTCTAGTTGACTCGGTTGGAGCGCCTGGAAGTATAGCTTGTCCTCTCTTGAAACAATACCTCACTTCCTCTATCCTCCAATGCGGGGCAGAGACCTGGGATTCTTCCTCATCACGCACATATGAACATACGACACCTTCAAGGAGGTTTGGGTTTTCTATCCAAGTATCAATGTCCCCCACCTGGCCCCTGCTCTAACAATGCGTGTCTCAAGGTACTACCTGCATATCGGTGCCACTCGAAAGCTGCGAAAGTACTCTTACATGGACTCACCGTGCGCATGTGACGTGAAAACGCGTAAACATGCAGGATACCGAAGATGCTCCCGCTGGTGGAAGAAATGCACACTCACCTCTGCCTACGTGGCGGTGATCTGCATTGCGTTGGACTCAGAAACGATGAAGACCCAGAGCTCTGGATGACTCTGAAAAAGTCTGTCTCTCAGTGAGCTAACATGATCTTTGTTTCTTCCCTTCTTCTTTCAGGACCTGCAGCTTGCTGGTATATAGTATACATCTTTCTTTTGTATTTTCATGCCTCTTATTCTATGGTTGTCATTTGTTTGTTATACTAGTGACATTCTTGGTGTAATTTCTTTCCTCTGAATATAGACCTCCCCAGTGGAAGGGTCTCACAATGCTAATCCAACAGAACAGTTAGACCATGGTAGAAGATAATACCAGCACGATCACAGCAACAAACAGGCAGAGCAGCTACTAGGCTGTTTTTGTCATCTCTCACATTCAATGAAATCTGCATGTGTGGTTGCTTTATCTAAATCACACACATCTGGCAGCTCTTTCTACTTAGGACATTTTACATTCTGTTTAGTATATGATGAGTGATTAAAAACTATCTTATTTCATGAGCAAAATCTACTTATCTGAGATGATAGTATTCAACTGTCAGACAGGTCTATTTTTATTATTCCATTTATTGAGGTCTCAGAGTAGGAAGAGCAGAGGATGGTGGGCATTAACAGAATAGCGTTGGGCCTCACCGTTGCTGGAACCACGCCCTCAGGGTCGCTCGCGTGCTGTCGCTGCGTATTTATCAAACCTGCTCATTATCCTCACCTGTTCAGGTGCTAGCCTTTGTCATTACTATCCGCCTCAAGCCCAGGGCTGTGTGTCTAATAATAAAAGCCGTGAATATTGTAGTAGAGATGATTTAGCGTAAATCATTGTAATTTTCTTCTTATTGAGCGCAGCACTGATGAACTGAAAACATTTTGTAAAATTTTGAATTATCACGGTTTACTGATTCTCTCTTTATATTCGATAAATATATTTATTATTAATAGTTGATAAATAACATTAAAACATAGTCTGGGGAACTGGGTGCGTGGAAACAAAAACAGAAAAAATAATCCAATACATAAAGAAAATTTGAATACAATGGGTTTTAATAATATAATTATAAACCACATCATGAGAAGCGGATTCAGAAAATATATTGTGTGAATATTATTACAGATGAGCAGAAAAACACGATAAAAATTCCGACAGCAAAGTTAGAATTATACCGATTTCGATAACGCACTACCTTGGAAATTGTGTAGATAAATAACTTACAAACATAAATTAATACATTAATGACAATAATAAATGATGTAAGACATACTCCAAAGAAAAAACACCAAAAATGGTGCAGCAAATCTTGTATGGGCGTAAGTTTGTGTGACCCTCCTCAAAATTTGTGCCCAAGAACAACCTCGAAATTAGCCTTTGAAGCTAAAGCCGTTTCTGATTTTGTACGAAAAAATCCGTGACATATCCTTGATTTTAGGTACCCCGATTTACGCACTCAAACTTTGTGCTTAATGTTGTTTAACCCTCTTCCTTGATTTTAAACTCACTTTCTTGGAAAAAGTGCCTCTCTCCTGTTGTACATATTTACGCAGCAGGATTGCTTTGTATACTATTTGTCTGATTTCTTTGTTCCTTCTGCTTGCCCTCCTTCTCCTTTGCTCAAAAAATCTCCTTTGCTTTCTCCTCCTCTCTCAATCTGTATGAAGAAAATGATATTTTCACTGCATTTCTTCTTCTTAACCTAAGTGACTTTTTGGGGTCTAATCCAATACATTTGAATAGCTTTAGATCTGGGGCACAGATTAAATGCTCATTGAAATCTCACTTTCTATTTTTATTACCCCACTTTAATAAAGACCCTCTTAGTCATTTATTTAAAGTCACTTTTCACTTTCTACTTTCATATTGTTTGTAAAGTCATGAAAATTAAGGAACTTAGTAACTGTCATGATACTTTTAAATTAGATTTGACTTTATAACTTTATAAGAGTCTTTAGGAGAAAAAATTAAATTCTTTTGGACACTTTTCCCTGGGCAGATGAAAACCTTGGGGAGCCATACATCTCGGTAACCAGAATTTCCACTTTTCTAAGTGATAAAGTGGTCTCCAAGAGGTAAAGGATAATATTTTTAGCCTTGACTTCTCTTCTTATATTTCGCCTTGATAAGCATTACGATTTTCAACAAGTTCTACAACCTCTCCTTCATGCCTCTAGAACTTCATGTTCTTAAAGTGTAATATCCAATTTGACCTTTCAAGGAAAGAAGTTTCCCAGGCCATCAACCAACTTCTCTTCATTATTAAAGTAAGGAGGAAAACATCTTGATACTGTCCAAAATTTCAACAACAAATGAAAGGGACAACAAGGAACATTTCCAACGATGGTAAGGATATTTCAACAACAAAAGGGAATAAAAAATTAGGTAGAAAATAAGCAGCCAAGTAAAAAGAACAACAAAGAGATATTTTAGCGGAAAAGTACATGAGTAAAATGAGATAACAAGCTATATTTAGGTAGAAAGGCAACAAATGGAGCAGGACAACAAACTATATTTCAGCGAGAAAGAGCTGCAAATGAAGCGACCAACAAGCTATATTTACGATGAAAGAAAGATGCAAATAAGCGGACAAACAAGCTATATTTCAACGAAAGAGAGAAATTTTGGAAATGGTGACGATAGCAAAATATATTCCAACGGAGAAAAGAGAGGCTGGAAATGGGTACAGCAACAAAAGATATTCCAATAGAAAGTGGAATTGGGTTTGATATTCACCAAAGCTTTGATGCATGTTGGGGGTACAGTGTTCTATGTTATTACAATCACTTAAAATCATAACTTCTGTGTTGCAAAATGAGTTAAGTAATTGTGAATGAAATTATAAACCATGTAAACCATATGCACAATGGAAGACAACCAAGAAATCAATGAGACACAAAGTTAGATCAATGACGGGGAAAAACCCATAATGGGAAAAGCCAACCCAGTTTTCCTTCTATACAAAATCAATTATTGGGTAGAGATACAAAGTACAATGAGAGAATGAAAGTTCACCCAAATGCAGAAGATCTTTGATAGCATTAGCCGATGCAAACATTGAATTACTTTTGGCTCTCCAAAATATTCCTCTCTTACTCTTGAAGACTCTCTCTCTCTCTCTCTCTCAATCTTCCCTTTAGACTCTTCAACTCTCTCTCTTTCCTAAGTTCCAATTCCCCTTTTCATAAGCACAAGTAAGTGTATTAAGTGAGGTGAAAGGCTTTAAATATAGGAAAAAGAGAGAGAGTAGGAGGTGGAATTTGTGAGGAAGTAACTCCTGTCTTTGAGGAGGAGTTACATGTATAAAATAGGGTACGCTTATTATAAAGAACAATAGTGTAACTTGTGCATTTTGGGAGAGAAGTATAACTTAGCCATTGAAATTAACAGAGGATTTTTTTTTTTTTACTGGCGGGTCATTAAAGTGTGTAAGAGAGTATAAAAAGGTACGTAAGAAAATTAAAGAAGATGAATAGATCCATTAAGAAGGGGTAGAAGAGAGTGAGTAACATATGCTTTAATTGAGGGGAAGTTACATATGACATGTTTGAGTTAAATGATTGAGGGCTGAATTTCTTTTTAATAATATATAATAATAACATAAAAGTATAGTAATAATAATAATAATAATATTGATGATTAAGTTAAAAATTAAACAAATAAGATTGATTAAGGACAAGTTAAGTGATTTTCCATCATATATATGTGATTAAGATTGATGGAGGGTTAGACTTACTATTTTTGGAATATACGTAGTTTGCAAAATGAACATGACTTTCTGTTTTAGAAAATCACTTTAGAAAAGGTAAAAGTAGAAATTTTATTCAAGGAAATTCATCCATGTGCCAGTTTTCAACACTTGGCACTGAGACCTAACATAGATGGTGTGCCATTTACACAGATACACCTCTTCATTGTCTCCGCAAGTGATTTTTTCTTTATCTAAATACTAAGGCGCCATCTATATTACACTTATTTGGCTGTTATAGTGCTTTGTTTATCGTATGGATTTTGTCTCTTTTCTCCAAAGTATTCTTATGCTTTCTCTTTATGGGAGTACTAGAGATGTTCTATTGTTACACTGTTGATTGGATTGGAGTTTTTTTGGATTGGCTCACAGTCTGTAATCTCATTATCAACAACATAATTTCAACTTTGTCTACCAACAAATTGAGAATGGGCGCAATGATCTCTTCACTTTTGTTGATTCATCTAAGTTGGTAATACAATGTCTATGATTCTCCTTAAGTCTAGCACTTGAGAAATTCCAATCAATGTAATCAGATTTAATTTGCTTTGAGACTCATTTGGCGGGAGAGTTAAACTCATATGGGACTTGGAAAAAAACCCGAGTCAACCTAAAGCCAGATTTGGTGCTGTGAACAATATAAACATTACAGGTTTTCAAGAAAACAATATTTTTCTAGATTATAAATGAGAGGTTACACTAAATGTAATGAAAATACATAGAATATAATGCAGACACTGTATATACAAACATAGCTGGGTATAGCTACAGTCATGATCAATCATCCATCAAGATTCAAATTCATCGTGTACGATGCATGAAATTATGGTTCATAAATTAAACTGAAGAAAGGTTCTCAGACAATAGGCTGTGCAATTGCAAGAAGTAAGACCTACAAAATTCAATATGTATGACCAATGTTCTTATAGTCTAAAATAAATAAATAAATTGATGAATTTAATTGATACAGAAATTAAATTTCAAACCATAACATCAATTGCACAATAGCGGAAATTAAAGTGGAAGCACTAAAAACGATTTCACACATACATAGGTAATTTCTCTTTAAATTCAACTTTTCATTCCTTCTAAAATCTTGTGAAAGAAACTTCCAAGTCTGCTAAAACCAAGCAGCTGCAAGGTAAACAAAACCGACCTGAACTAAGAAGGGATGGCCTATCTGAGAAAGTACTATGGAAAATTTGAGGGCTAATATTCACAATTGGGCTAATTTTTCATGATTTAAAAAAGCAATTTGGCAATGTCGATTATGTTTTTTTGTAAATACTTTTTAAAATGTAGCAGAATTTGCCAAAATTTATAAGTTATATATAAACCCATTAGATATTTGAATATTTTAAAATGTCAACAAACATTTAATGGTCTACATATAAGGGACTAGTGAGAATTGTCAATGTTTCTAAATTTTAAAGACAAATTTCCATCCTTAAAATTTTCCTTGGAAAGTATGGCCTTATAAAAATGTATGGATCTGTTTGGCTATACAGGTCTGTTCAAACCTACTTTATGCAACCTCTTCCTACTATATTCTAAACCTTTAAACTCATAGTCTAAGTCATACATGCATGAAATACACTTTGTTAGACTTATGAGAATACATAGCCATGAAATACACTGATGAGCTTACAACTATATATAGAGACTTTTTACTTTTACAAGAAATTACAAAATAGGAATTACTTTTTGAAAATATATTGAAGTATTTCTTACGTATTCCCCACCCGACCTCTACGGATGTTCTTGTGGAATTATAATTCTCAACATGAAAATTATAATTCTCAACATAGAAATCTTTCTGGAATCCTCAGGACAAATGTGCCAAGTCCTCAAGAATATTAACTAGTATCAGTCTTCATAATTATGTTTGAAATGTATTTGTCAAAAAAAAAGAAAAAATAAATTTTATTATTAAATAAATTGGCTTATTAAAGCATGGGTTTCATGGGTCCAATTATTTTTAGGTCAAAGTCTCCATTGAAGACTTCTAGGGTTTACGTTAAGTATGCCCATGTCACAATGTAAGGCCCTTCTTGGAATTGTTGTCAAGAAAGAAAATTATTTTAATGTAAATTATGGGTCAATTAAGCCTCCCTATCACAAGTCAGCCTCGGAAAAATTGATATAATATATATATATATACACTAAAGGATGACTTTGTAAACAACCAGCTCATTTTGGAGGATATCTCACACAAGTTCAAATTGTAGTAGCTGGGAAGCAAAAAAAAGTGCGAGTTCAAAAAGGAAGTTGGAATCGGAAGTTTTTGGGTCTCTCTCTCTGCGCAACAACGAAATTCTGAAGTTGCATCAAGGTACGAAGACATGACACTGCTGCATCAAGGTCGAAGTTGTAAAGTTGCTGCATCAAGGTCGAAGTTGTGAAGCTGCTAGGCTGAAGCTGGGTCAAAAGTTCTGTTGCTGGGAAGCGAAATTTTGGATTGTTGCTGGAAGTTGAAGCTACTGGATAAGAAGAGACTAGTAAATCATCTTGGAAGTTGACTTGGTGGAGGAGAAGGTTTGTTGGTCTAGGGTCTTGGTCTATCTCATTTGAATTACTGAAGGAAGAGTTCTTGACTGGGTCCTTCCTGTATATAGGGTTAGCTCTGGTACAATAGCCTACATCTGGTGTCCTTATCTTTGTGTTTTGGTTTGTGTTACTTGATGAACTAAGACAGAAAGCCTGAACATAAGAAAAACTAATAACAACTCAAAGAAATCACAAAGTAAGTATCAACATGAGAAAATCTTTCTGCTACAGTTTTCCAACCAAGAATAAATGTGCAAGAATGATGAAAATGAGTATATGTTAGAGGCATTTTGACTCAGCAGTCTTATGTTGTTTACAGTTCCTGTCTTGACTGGATAGGAGCTATTCAAAAATAGTAGGTTAAAAGGATATTTTGGCAATTTTGGAGTTCAACCTAGGTCTGTGTTAATTAATCCATCTAGGCTGGTGGGCCTAGAGTAAACTTATTAGTGTCCGTGCCTTGGTACCCAAAGTCCTAGGACCTGATTCCAATACTTCTGAAGAATACATTTTTCTTCTTACAGAACTCTGGTTAGCGGTAACTTCACTTCTGCTAAACGATTTGAACAATAATGCCTTTAGAGAGGTTGACAAAAGCTCGTAAGGGCATATGTGATGCATGATTGAATGAATTTTGGTCTTGAATAACTAGTTGTTCTGCCCTCTGATAGTGAGCATCTTGCTTGTTGGAAGGAATAACAACCCGACAATTGCCTGTCCACATGTACAATTTCACAAAATATTTCATTTAAGAGAATAACGTTTCTGCTGCAACATGAATGATCTTGTACTTCTAAGACTTCCCCAGATGTGGGTTATCTTTGCCATGTGAATATAATTAATCCCCATCATTTGTTGGTTGTAAGAAATATTTCAATTGCATAAAACCCTTATAACTATTGCTCATTTTCACTCATAGAACCTACACATCTTGTGCTTGAACTATTCTTAGAGTTAATTTCAGACATTATTTTCTACTTCAGTAACGCTGTTAGATTAGTTTCACACAATGAATCATATATTAGGATTATAATTGTTGTGCGTAATTTATTGTTCTTAAATGATTAGCATCAACATACTAGCAGCAATACTCTCCTCTTTGAAATTCTTTATTATAAAATTTCTAAAAGCATGGATATTTGTCAGAGGGATGACAGAAATCATTACTAATAATGTCTTCCATCATGGGTTTCTTACACAAGGCCTTGAATGTGGCTCTAATGCCACTGTTATATCGCAATCCTAGCTTAAAGCCAATAATCACTATTCCTAACAGAAGGAAACTAATAATAATATTTTAAAATCTGAACATATCCAACTTACGGAACTAAATTAAACATGAACAGTAGTATTTAACAGCAGTGTCAGCAGTAAGTGGGCTGTAACGGTCATTTCATCGTGTAAATATCATAAAATAAAGTTAATCCAATAATTCAGTAGATTAAACAGAAACTTTCTATGGATCCATGTTTGCAAACGTAGGCCCAGATTATCCAAGGCAGTACGGACGCTGCTCTTGTGGCCAGCTTAGTCTTCTAAGCAAGACATACAGAACCAAACCTCCACACAGTATATATCCTCATTCTCATTGGATATGCATATAAATAGGCAATGAGATACAAAACATTGAAAACTTCTAAGCAAAATCTGTTTTGGCTCTAAAAAGAAAGGCCCATGACCACGACTGCTCTGTCAACAAACATCACAAAAATACTACTGAAATTTCCACTCGAGAGTAGTCAGGGTAGGTAGCTATTTTCTAACACAGCTATATCACATTCTAATTAAATCACTCTTAATCTAAGCCTGGTCCATCAAGTGAAAAAATGGGTGTTCAAACTTCAAACTTGATGTTTGCACTACTGACAAAGATAATATACCATTTCTTCTAGGCTGAAAACGTTACCACAAATTCCTGAGATACCACAACACAGTCAACAGGGCACCTGGGTGTCACTCATTCTTATTCGAAAGGGTAGAGGGGGCCTTTTCTTGTCATGAACTCTGGTGACTGCACACTTTCTCTTCTTGAATACTTCACTGAGGCTCGGGGTTTAGGGGAGGGGCATTTGACATTGTCTGGGTAGGGGCTCTGGTTCCTTTCCAACAATAGTATGGTGGTGAAAGAACATATCCTTCTATGATTTTCCATGTTTCTTGTCAGGCTGATGTTCATAAGTTTCATCAATATTACATGCATAGATGCTTGCTACATGGTTCTCTTGAAATTCCAAAATCCTTCTTATGTAAACTGTAATGTTTGTGCTTTGGAACCATCATTTACACTGTCATTAGATTTAAGCCTTGTTGGCAGACTGAAATGTGGGAGAATATTTTACCATGTCATTTTGATTAATGAAATTTTAATCCACTGATTTGCATCCATTTCTATGAACTTAATGAAGTCTAGGTGGTGAAGAACCTTATCACTTCTCTATGATTTTCCATGTTTCTTGTCAGGCTGATATTCATAAGTTCCATCCAATATTACATGAATAGATACTTTGTATAGTTCTTGAAGTCCAAAAATCCTTCTTGTCTCAAGCTATAATCGCTTGTATTTGGTGAAGTACATATTTTATCTAATTAGATTTACAGCCTTATGGGCTTATTGGCGGACTGAAATGAGAACATTTTGCCATGTCATTTTGATTATTAAATTTGAATCCACTGATTTGCATCCACTTCCCTAATTGCATTGATATGTTTAAGATTAGTGGTAGAAAATACCACAGTAACATCATTGAGCTTTCAAGTTAGAGCTGCGTTGGTGGCTTGTTTATGTGTCATCTACATTTATTTGTTCATTCATTTCCAAGATTATAAGTTGCCATACTGTTAGCTCTTATCTTTACCAACTGCGATTTTACTTTGTCGTTCTTCAGTTGTTTGCTTTCCACCATGATCTCATTTGTAGCAATTTTGTTCAACTGAATTTTAGTATAACGAGCATCTACGTAATTTAGTTGTATGATTATGTTGCTGTCATCTTAAGCACGATTAGTTGGTTAGTTTGCCAGAAGTGTAGGTACACCTTGTTCCTTATTGCTTGGATATTGCATCAAAATTGCTTCTTAGGTACATTTAGGTTATTCTGATAAAAAACTATAAAATTCCTGTTCATCAAAAACTCTCATAGAAAATTTTACTGTAATATATTACGGTAATTAGCATTTATTGTACTTTTATATACGTAATAAGCTTGAATAGGATAGCTACAATATACTTGCTTCTTTGTTTGCTGTATTGCAATTATAAGAAATATAAATTTGTTACTTGGGGCAAGAAAGAATCTTACCCTTCATGTAGCAAAATTTATTAAACACCGTTATGGCATCAAAGCTGGTCTTCGCAAGATGGAAAAGAAAAGCATATAGCTGCTGCTGTAAAACAACTCATCGAGTACAAAATATTAAGCATTTTAGTGCCTCAACATCATTTGCTATGCTCTTTTGAGAATGTGATAACATAGAGCCCTTTCTTGTAGAGAATTTCATTTTACAAGTTCCTCACAATGATATAGTTAGATTTCTGTAGATTCATATTTCAAACATGCCATACTTCACTGATGACATAAATATGAATGATCACAGAACCTCATTACAGTACACCTACTGGAGCTTTGTCAATGATTGGATGTTTTATTTCAACTTTCCTTTGACAGGTTCATTAGTTTCATGCTACATGTTAAACATGGACATCATTTACAAACAAATTTATGGTCTGTAACCACTAAGAACATTATGGGATGTTGGTACACAAATCTTGGTAATTCCAGATCTTGGTGCGTGAAAGTCATTTTCCAAGTATATAAAATCCAGTAAAGCATAAATATATGCCTAACGAAATTACGAAATTTCTGTTTTCGCTCTAATACCATAAAAATTGTAAAGTTATACAACTGTGGCTAAAACAAATTCAAAAACAAATTTCTGTTACGAATACAGAATTTCTCCACTAATTTTGGGTAAAATGAACAGAAAATAAATCACTCACACAGCTAGTGACAAAAACACAATATTTTTTAACCGGAACCCAACTTTGAAACCTCTACTTGATTGAAAATTTTATTGATAGAAAAACTGAGCAATAGGATCATACAAAACAATGTTCAATCAGAAAACATAAATGTCTTCCTGCTTGGTCTAAGCTTTGAAATATATTTTGAAGATACTGATCTCTTATTGCCTCCTTTCCTTTCTCTGTCTAGGTCTGTGTAAATAGAAGCAAGCCCTACTTCCTGGCTTTGTGATCTTTCATCTCCTTTGGGAATTAGCCACAAATTTCGACGCATTCCTGAAGAAAATTGCCTTCTGTCAATTTGCACAAGCCTCTCCTGCTTGTTCTACTCTCTCTGAGCTCCATACAAATCGCATGCCTTTAATTGTAATGCAATTGTACCTTCATTCCTCCTTTTAAACAATTCAGACTATAGATGGGCTTCTGGCAATTTCTGTTCTGGAGAAGTTGAACAGGTGATTAGTTGTTAACCAGGTTGATAGCTCACATGGTTGTCCTAGTCCTTGCATCTAGAATTGGTTTATCTGAAAGCATTACATCTGGCATTGATTAGTTTCTTCATCACTCGTCCTGATTTTTGAGAACTCGAGCATGCTAAAGAGAAAGACAACTCGTTGAAGATTATAAGCATTAAACTGATTAAAGAAACCTTTCTGGCACCACCATTTAACCTGAAGGTAAAACCAGAATAACAAGATTTTCCTCCAAGCTATGGATTGAAGAATCCCTTTCCTTAAATCCAGAATATGAGCCAACACAACATGATCATTCATGAAGAAACCGAAATATTTTATCTTTGTTCTTTGAAAATCGCTTTTAAAAGTTCATACCAAATTTTAGGCTATATGTTGAAGTTAGATAGATTGGTGCCAGTCATTCTGCACAATGGTACTCTTGAATCTTTTAATGTTGTTACTTAAAACTACCTTTTGTCATCATGGATACTGTGAACTCATCTCCATCCTCTCAGATTTGTGGTGTACACTCTGACGGAATACAACACAAAATACAATACCTCTATTAGTATTTGCTGTCTACATAAAAAAATCATATCAATAACATAATTTCCTGGTTATTTTTTAGTTTGGGAATCCATGTTCACTCTATGGTGGCCACTTGGTACATGACCCATTGCGGCTCTCATTCCTCTAACAGGAATCTCCATCTAAGCCCTGGCTGCATCTATAAAGTGTTGATTGCCCCACTATCAATCCAATATGTCATATGTCCATGGTCACAAAATTTGGATGTGTGTCTAGGGAAGTCCTAACATGGATGCAATAGCAAGGTCTTTACTTCTTTTACATGATGTCTTCTCATGCTTCTCATTTCTATTCTATGTAGAATTATCCTTTCCTCCTCCATACAATTCACTATAAATAAGTGACTTTCAATGTAACTTATGACTTTTCGGCTGTTACTGCACATACACAACTGCCTGGTGCTGCAGGCGCTCACATTTAACTAAAACCATGCCTTTCTTCCTTCAATTTTCTTTACGAGGTTTCCTCATCGTCTTTGTTTTGATTTCACTCCTTTTGAAAAGTTCTTCTTTGTTCTATTACGGGGGAGAGATGGTTTGGGAAAATATACTTTTAAGAGCTGCATCTGCATGTCTACTAGCTCTCTTCAGACAGATCTGTGAGTGACAATTGTAAAATTAGCAACTTCGTAGAATATGTAACATCTGACCGCTGTATCCCCATTGTACATCAAATATGATGACCATCATTTATGACATAAAAATTTGGAATGCCATTTCCTTTGGACTATGGATACCTTGAGTTGTACTATTTCTTGGAGGCAAATCTAAGTTGCTTCTTTTAAAATCATTCAATGAAATTCTGTGTAGCACTATAACCTGTGAGGTTATACTAGCACTGTTTAAGGTACTAACTTAGCATTTTTGCATTGTGACCTCTACATCCAAATGTAGGGTAGCCAACTTATTGGCATTTTTCTTGTCATCTTGGTTGGGTTGAAGCCTTTCTCCAACACGAATACACTTGATCTAGTTGAAAATTTCGAGATCCATCAAAACATGAGAAGGTCACTTTCCCTAATGTTTATGTGACTCTTAGTTCTGTGTAGCTCTCTGGCTCCTTTAGGATTGTTTCTCATCTTGTAAAAAATTGAAGCCATGAAAGTCATGAAGCTTGAAAATGTTGTCCTTGTCTCCTATATTCCTCCAAATATTACCCCAAAAGGCTCATCTGGTCAACACTTCATGGATGACAATTGTCTCATTTAAAAAATTGTGGCATAATGAGGTCTAGATGACATTGCGTGTGTGAGGAGTGATTTGCATAATTTGTGCATGCATGGATATTTCTCACCTATGAACACTTCTGCCCAATGGAATCTTTCTTCTATTGCTCCCTTATTATTGTTATTATTACGCAGCCTTCCCCATCAACTCATCATCACCTTCTGTGCTGCTTGGATATTGAGATACTTACTTCAATATTTGAATTCTTCCAGTTCTCTCTTCTGTCTCCATGATTGCATACATACCCAGGTGCATGTTATCTTCTTCTTCATGAATTTCTTCTTCTTATGGGGTGGAGTAGGTTCACTAAACCTTGTAGCGCCTCTTATAGGTGACGTATGGTAGAAAAGGTCTTTAAGACTCATCAAATGATGTTATAAACAACCACTTCAAACCACACCTACTCCAAGACATGCTCTAAGACCATTGTAAGATACCCCCTTAGGAATATCTCAAAATTTTAAAAAATTTTACGAGTTTATTAGGTTTGATCGACGAGAATTTTGTCAGCTTAGGTTTGTGTACATATGGTTGTAGGTGATAATTATGTTGATCGAGAAAAAATGACGGCGGGAGCACTAGGGTTTGCGAGTGCCGGGCGTTACGGCACGGCGCATCAGCTCTCTTTGGACTGCGCAAGAGGAAATGATGCTTCGTTACCTTAGCGATGGAACACAAGGAAAAGCGACCCCTTGTTCGCAACCCATGTAGTGGCACACGACGAGTGGGAAAGGGGCGCTGTCAAGGTGAAGCCGAGGCACGATTTGTGATCTCCCACGGATAGCAATGAACTCGAATGTGGGATGACGTATCACTTGCTCCCCCACCAGGAAATAAGGGTAACGCGTTACTTTGCGCGGGTGCTGGCTACGCATCGCCGGCGAGGAAGGAGGTTAAGAGCAACGAGCGAGTGAGTGGAAAAGATCTTTGGGGGCGAGGGGCGAAAGCTCGTCCTACTACTCAAGGTGGAGGCGGTGAGATGCTCTTGTCTCGGCAGGCTCCAACTCGGTAACGGCTTGGATTACCGGCAAGATGCAACATGAACGAGAGATGGGGCTCTTAACGAGGCCAGGAAGCTTCCCGAGATCAAAGAGCTCATTTTTCCCCGGTTATCCCTCTTCCCTTGCTTTGATTTTTTTGATTTGGGTTGTTAACATTACTGTGTCTTGGGACTCTTGAAGGTTGGGGTCTCACACGTTGCGGGGGGGTAGCCGAGGAGAGATAAAACCCCGCACAACACCACATGCGCCATAGTTTACCGAGGAGGTGAGAGCGGGGGACTTTCCCTCTCGGGGTAGAATCTCTTAATAGTGACACTATGGATCACGATGCAGAATAGCCCCTTCAGAACTTTGCGCCGGGGTTTGAGCACGAAAACTCTAATACAAAGGAAAGAGAGGGTCGTCTTGCAAGATCTAGTTTTAATACTACATAAAAAACTTTGGAAAAGTCAAGGCTGGCAGGTACATGATTCGGGCGCGGTGCGGGCGCAGATCCCAACATTGCGCGGATTAAGGCAACAAAAAACAAAGCACAGTACAGAAATTATTACGGGGAGGAACTCGATTCTCGAGACTACCATGTCCAAAATTCACTCCATTGTCTTTGAATTTGAAAAACTCAAAGGTGTAGTGAGAGCATTGTCTCATTGAACGAACAAAAATAGGGCACGAGGCAAGAGGGCTCTACACCTCCAAGCGAAAACCCAAATGCTACATATACGAGGACATTCTATAGGGGAAAAGCAAACGGTCACCATGCGAGCGAGCGAAACACCCTAATGCCATCGTGGAACATTGGGTGCATTCGGGCCCGAACATGGGAGGCACCAAGATCGCGAACACCGCTCCCACTTTTGGAAACACATGCAATAATCGTAACGAGGTTTAATTGCTCTTGGCCAAAACAATGGAGTTGTTCTGTGGATATTCTGTTGGACCATCGTTGTGACATCATCTCTGTTGAGAGTGTTTCATTGTAAAGTTCCCATCGCAGAGGAATCCCGAATATCATTCTTAAGGCGGGTTCGAGGGTTTTGGGGTTCTCTTTGGTCTCTTTATCACACCTTGGTTTCACGATTTCGTGTAAACACGATCGACATGATATCGGTATGGGTTTGGTGCCTTAATCTGTCACTTTGGGGAATGAGGTCGTGCTAGAAGGCATCGGGCGTTGGGTGTCAACAAACATCAACATTTCGGAGAGAATTTTCACTTTCGCACGCAATCGCGGAAGTGGATCTCGACAAGGGCTTTTCGAAGCATCCATTTGGTACATAATCAGCAAAAATGGACGCAACACTGGATTATGAAAATGCGTTCGGTGCGGTAGTAACCATTTACAAAATACATGTCGAATACCAAAAGAAAATAGAAAGAAAGAAGAAAACGGAGAAAGCATTCAAAGGATGGCATTTTCCCTCGGGAGGACCGAGGCAAGAGACAAAGACAAATGAGATATACCCATCCAAGGCCAAAATAAACAACTTTGCTGCATTTGAACAGGGGGACACAAGAACAAGAAGTCAAGGGCCATACAGAAACGAACATGATGGTCGGTCAAAACACCCAATGATGGACTCAACGTAAATGATACCCGCACCAGATGTTAGCTCGAGGGCGCCAACAAGAAACGCATGTATCCAAAAGTTAGAACTACGAAACAAAGAAAACACTACAAGGAACGTTGAGCCGACCTTGGTTCATGTCTACATTCGAGGAAATTGGCAGATTGTTCAAAGAAAGAGCAAGCGTGGCCCAACCTACTTTGACAGTAACCTTAATTTTGAGTAACTATGCTACGGTGTGCATATGAGCACACAAGCCCTTGCAGGCGTCTTGAATGCATTTGCACATATACAAAGTGTAACTTTTTATTAAAATTTTTAATAGAAGTTATTTGATTTTTACTGTTGGAAAAACATGTGGTTGTGGGTGTACTTTTCGTAATTTATATTAAAACATGAATACACCAATACCCGAAGGTCTTAATAAAACAGCAGGTAACATATATCTTATATTAGTTTAGGGTTTCATACCACTAATAAGTACTTGTTCTTTCATTAACAAGTACTTGTAACCTTCATTAACTCATTGTCCTCTAGAAATAATCGAAATGTACGGTACGGGTACAACCTTTCCGATCGATGAATATCTTCAATTTGATGTAAAAGGATAAATTAGCCTCCTCTGTAATCCCCTTCGGCTCTAAGGAAATAAAGACTCGACCCTCCATGAATATTATCAACCAACTCAACCAATGAATGAATGAGGTTCTTGGCCTTTAACCATTATAAACTCAACCCTTTGGTGGCCGAACTCAACCCTCATAAATCAACACAACTCGGCCCCACATAGACTATTCATAGCGGTCACTTAGCCAACAAAGGAATGAGGCACTCAACCTCTCTTGATAGGAGTAACCTCGACCTCTGTAACACTGCTCACCCTTGATCTTGTGACAGAATTTCAAACTATCAGTACGGCAATGAAACTTGGCCTCTTAATAGGTGTAAACCTAGTCTCCTTACAACTCAAAACTTAGCCATCGGAAGTGATAAACTTGATGGACATCAAAGACAAAGAAAATTACTTTGTCAGAAAAGGTGAAATGTTTGAGAGACATAATATAAAATCAATTGACAACACCTTTAAAATCTTTTACACTTTTGCATTTCATATCTTCTGTCAACCATGAAGCCCAATGTTGAGGAATTGAGTGATTTTTGCTCCAATACCGGCCCTAGGTGTATGGTTTCAACAACGAAATAGAGTTTAGCCCTAGTCTTTTCTCAAGAGCTCTCCAATTTTTTTTTTTTTTTCTTAAGTGATCAAACGTAAAAATAAGAACTCCCCAGAATTTCATTTTTATTTTTATTTTTTTATTTTTTTTATTTGTTTTTAAATTACTTCTCTTTCTTTTCAAACTTCACTTTTAATCTTTTATTTTATAAAGTCACTTTAATAGGTTTTCTCACTTTATAATTTAAGTGACTTTTTGTGCTTCAAGTTATGTCCTTTACCTTTAGCTTTAATAGAGTTTTCTCCTGAAATTGTTGTATTGATTAATTTTCTTGTCCTAGTCTACAAGAACTTAATTAGGCTAGCATAATCATCACTGTGTCTCCTAAGAAGATGGGGACGGTACATAAATACGGATAACTCTTTATCATGTCTTGAATTGTTTTAAATTCTTCTTGCTAGCATCATTTTCTTTTTATTCCATTTCCTCACAACATATCAAGTCCATCTTACTGTTCACTTGATCATTTCAAATGATGGATGTGTTGCATTTCACCATACAAAGCCTTAAAGGAGTCATTTTCAGTTCACAATGCCCATTGTGTAGGAAAATTCCACCAAAGGGAGAAAATATTCCCACAGCACCCAGGTTGATACATGACATGCGTTACGAGCATAATGTCAACACCACAGTAACTATTTAGAAACGATAATAAGATGAGAATGGTACACTATAAAAGCTAACTACTAATCTAAAACCGGTAAATAACTTTCAAAATCTTAAGTAAATTTTGCATCGGTACGAGATGATCTTCGTTGTCTGTACAATCGGGTTTAACCATACGAGTTTTAACCTTGTACAAAAATCTGTAAAATGAATTCTTAAAAATAAAAATATACAATGGTGAGAGAATAAAATATACACACAAATTTTCTCCTGGAACCCAAGCGGGAAAACCATATTGATTTTCCATTATATTCCTTTCATTGTTACAATACATTATATACATGTCGAAGCATTCATAAACCCCAATCCTTTAACCATGAACAAGACATAACATAGTTCTTTTGACCAAATCTACAAAATACCATGGGGAAAAAATCATCATGCCCAAAACCATGCCATGCATTCGAGCATGTCCTCCAACACCATGTTAACTATTTCGATCTGTCCATATGTTTGAAATGGTACACGTAAACTAACTGTGTCCCCAAAAACGATAAGCCAGTACTTTCCAAAATTTTAAGTAAATTTTGCATCTCGTCTGAGATGATCTTCTTGGGTATACCACCTTTGTCTGTGAGTTTTAACCTGTATAAAAATTACTGCAAATGAATTCTTAAAATAAAAATATACAATGGTAAGAGAATAAAATATACTAGGGTTACTATCACAGGAGACCCAAAAATGCAGGAAAAACATAATGATTTTCCATTATATTCTTCTCAATGTTACAATACATTATATACATATGAAAGCATTCATAAACTTCAATCCATTAACTACAGATTAGAACATAACCCTAGTTCTTTGACCAGGATCTACAAAATACCATGGGAAAAAACCATCATGCCCAAAACCATGTTACCAAAAACCATACACAACACCATGGAAGTGATATTGTCGCCACATGAGAATGTCTAGGCAACGTGACAATAGTTGGATAAGAACTGTCCTGCAATCCCAGTATCTCTGTTTGTTTGTCTCATGCAAGGTAAGGGGGTAGACCCTAATGAAATGGAAAGAAGCGGTTGGAAACCAACCAATTCGAGGTGACAGGTCAAACGACCAAGTACTTGTTGAATTTAACGAAGATTTTATATATTTAATTAGATTACAAGTTTAAGACCGATGCCTTGTGGGTGAAGTGCCGAAATTACGAAATTAAGATCAAATGGTTGTTAAGTGGCTATGACTAAAAATGACAACTTTATCCTATAATACCAATCCACTGCAGCAATATTCAACTCTTCAATTAAATACTCAATTTATCAAACTTGAAGATAAACCTTTTCAATAATGCCAGTAAATATAAGCTCATAATGCATTTAAAGAGAACAAAAACATTTCCATAATCTTCCAATATCATGGCATCAACAATGTTCGATCTAGGAAATAAAGACATGCAATTTTTCATCACTTGAAATATTCTCAAAGTTGACGAGGAAATTTACATCAATTTCAAGCAATATAAAACCACAATTAGATCTGTTAAAACGATTATCAATCGACTAAGCATGAAAAATACTTGAACCAAGTGCAAGATTTAAACAGTTTAAATTCGAAAAGAATATTATCATGAAAGGACCATCGAAATGAAATGCTAGACATTTTGAACAATTACGAATTAAAAAGATATTCTTAGTAATTCCAATCCAGTTACAATTTAGTTTATAGTCAAACTTGGAATATTAAAACTTAAATATTTGTTAACTATAGAAATTTCTCCAAAATTGAATCCACAATTAAATGTCTTTAAAATAGAATCAAAAATTTCAAATGTCCCAATTTTTTTGGTTTTCCAAATATTTATATAAAAAAATGATTAAAATTTGATATGGTATACACCTTAGATCTAAATTCCATGGTTGGAATAAAAATCATAATATGACTTCTATTTCCAATTTATCACACTTTAGTATAGAAATACTCTTTCTTTTGAGAGCAAACTCTATAGTCGGTCTTATTGTTTCTTTCCATAAACTATTTTTCTGTCTTGTTCAATGAAAAAATACAAAGAATATATATTTTTAGTTCTCATACTTAACAAACTATTCTTTTCATTTCCCTTGAGAAAAATAATCTAAATTCAAAACATAATACTTTTTCTCTTTTTTTTAATGAAATAGGGTCAAAAATTCTGAAGCTTAAAATTTTTTCTTAAAACATGATTAAGTACTTGGCTCATCCAACCATGAAACAACACCTTGTCCCTAACAGCAGTTGTGATTCCTTTGTAAATTTTATGCTTCTCTTAAGTCTCTTAAGTTTCTGTACTATCTAAGAGGTATAGAACAAACACGATAGAATTTTTAAAGATATTTTTATACATCTATCACTTTTAGTGGTTATTAACTACCTCCACCTCATCAACAAGTGATAGGTGGTTAGCCAATCGTTATGAGCTCTTGTTTGCTTTTGGAACAACCTCATGTTTTCTGTGGAACAATAAATTCTCGACCACATAGTTTTCATAATTAAATCTAATCACCTAGATTAGATTCCTGAGACTTGTTGATGGATAATTGATTAAAAAACAATTGCAACTTCACCCTTTTAAATGTCGTACTTCAATCATTAATTTCCTAGTTCTTTTCTTATATTCACAAAATAAAACATGGCCATAACTTTTATACCTGGAAATATACATTGGTTATTATTAGTAAATTATAGATAATTAAGTATATTTATCACTTCAATGTGTCATACTTGGTCAGAATTTAAACACATATACTGAAATAATTACAAAAATATATTCAAGCGGGGATATCATCTTGTCTGCTTAAATTTGACACCCTCGTTAATACGGTAGTACTTTCTTTGAAATCCTTTCAGAATTTAACCCATAGAAAGATACAGTTCTTTGAAAACTGTTCTAATTCCCAGTTTCTTGTTTTGGAAATATTTCTGTTGAAATTTTAATTGCTGCATGCTTTGTTCTGTGAGATGACACTCTCTTGGTCTAGAATAAGTGGTTCTACTAGGAACTCTCCCTCTTTGGTTCCACCTATACAACATGCCAATTAATTACATGAGAATGAACATGTATATATTTCTTTAATAATAGGCTGAAACACATTATGAACCTTAATATTGGTTGGTGGGGCTAGTTGATAAGTAATATACCCAATTAAATACAACACTTAAAGGGTTCACAATATTTAGGAGACAATTTAGAACAAGCTGTGGCTTCTAAGTGTACTTTTATTAGGTTTGAATTTAGGAATACATGATCTCCCATGATGAATTATTTATGTTTTCCTTTTTAAACCTTAATAAATATTTCCAGCAATCTCGAGTTGTTTTTATGCAACTTTATTTGTTTGACTATCGCCCATCTCCCTTCAGCATATAAGACCTCGTATCAATATGTCTTCGGGGGTGATCCCAACTCAATGTAACTTTACATCTCCTCCACTTTATAACACAAGTAGACTCATTTCAGAATAAAGTCGTGTCCATTGTTGTAGGGAAATTCTTCTAGATATGAGTAGTCTTCATTTGCTTAGTACATGTCTTTCACATATCCTCCAATATTTGATTGGTCCTTGCTTGACTTGAGTTTTAGGATGATAGGATGTATCATGAAGTTGTTGGATTACATGTTTTCAAATAATCCTTCCAAAGTTTGGAAGTAAACTTAACATCTATGTAAAAATTATAACCTTAGGTACCCACATAGTACAGAAATTTCCTTGTAAATATTTTTAATATTTATAGCCTTAAAAGTGGATTTGACTAGAATAAAAGTGTATCGCCTTGCTAAGTTTGTCAACCAAAACAATGATAGCATCATGTTGTTTACACGCCTTGGCAGCCTAGTAATAAAATCCATTCAAAATAGTCTCCCATTTCCATTCAAGAATAGGCAATGGTTGTAATAAACTAGCATGATGTTGATGAGATGTAATGATGACATTTGTCATTCAAGACTGCCTGTAGTTGTTTTGCATTTTTAGTGTTTTGACAATAAAGTATTTCTTCAATGGTAATTAGCTTTTTATAACTAGGGTGACTAGTTATTTAAAATTTTAACACCTCATCTAATACTATTTTTTTTATATTTACCTCATTTGGTATGTAAAATTTCCCCCTAAAACAATGTGGATATTAATTGAGAAATCAACTTCTTTTTCTCCCAAATTTTGATTTTCCTACAATTTTTCTTTAATTCTTACATATTTTTTGTGTCGAATTTAGGTTGTTTTGACTTTTCCAACTAAATCTTTTTAATGGCCCAATTTATTTTTATTTCATAGATTTGGTAGAATTTTTTGTTCAATGCATCAACTATCATGTTTTCTTTCCGTTTGATATTATTGAAATTCCGTCTTTCATACATGGTGTCCATGCATCTTGTGTGTATCATTTAGATTAGGGTGGTCAAAATAGATATTTAAGGCTCACATTATCTTGTCCTTAACTAAATTTTTTTCCCATCAAATTGTGTGTCCACATTTTTAAATGCATGAATTATTGCAACTAATTCCGGATCATGTGCTTATAATTATTTTCATAATCTTATTTTCTAGATTCATAGAAAATGACATATGCATTGCATTGAGCTCCTCCAAATCCTTCCTTCTTCATTTCTTCACACACCATGAATTCCTTATTGGGATCAACTACTTTTAAAATAAGGTTGTCCAAAAGGTTGTTTAATTTTGTCCAAAAATGAAAACGACACTTAGGACTCCATTCAAACTTGATTTCTTTCTTTTGATTGGTAATTGAATGTACAAGTTTCAGAATCATACCATGAATCTCCTATAATAATCGATGATACCCATAAAAGATCTAACTTCTACATTTTTGGTCTTAACCACTCCAAAATTTCTTTTACTTTTGGGTCTACAACAATTCTCTTCAAATATTACATGCCCCAAATAATGTATCTTATTTTAGTAGAATGAACATTTTCTAAATTTTGCATAAAGTTCATTATCTCTTAGAGTTTGGAGAACTATCTTCAAATGTTGATCATACTTATCCTTAATTTTTGAATATACTAGAATATCATCTATAGAAGACAATAACAAACTTGTCTAGGAATGGCCTTAACACACTTTTCATGAAAAATAAATATGGCAAGATTACATTAGTAAACTTAAAAATGAAGTACCCACCGAACTCATAGTGTCCATATGAGTACGAAATGTTTCCTTATATGTATCTTCATCCTTAATTCTAATTTATTGATATCATGGAAATAAGAGATCAATCTTTGAAAATATAGATGCTCCCTTAACCAGTCAAATAGGTCATATATTCTTGACAGGTATATTTGTTTTAATGATTATCTTATTCAATGTCTATAATCTATACATAAACTCAATGTCCCATCTTTATTTTCACAAACAACACGGTGTTCCCCACGAAGACACACTTGGCACAGTGCATTTTTATCTGCGTAATTATTGGGGTTGAATTTTTTTTAGTTCCATTAGTTTAGGTGCACTCATCCTGTGGATCCTTGGAAACTTGAACAACACTAGGTACAAGATCAATTGGCAAATAAATACCCCTTGTTGGAGAAGTCTTGTGTGAATTCCTGCGGAAATACATCTTTAAACTCCTCCGATTATGAGGTATTTAACCAATGATGGTTGCTCGTCATTTTCAAACAACTTTTTCACTTGAACAATAGATAAATGAAACCTTTTTTAGGATATTTCTTCATTTTCACAATAGAAATATGTGTGTAATAATTTACCGGTGAAAATCACCTCCAAGTACATTTTACCTTCACGGCCAGCGTTCGAACCAGCGATTGTGGATTATCCTTGAGACAAGATGAGCAATCTGATCACGAACCGAGTTTAAGTAGATGAGACATCTAACTAGCGAATTGGAAAAAGCGACTAGTTTGACTAGAATGGAAAAATTTTATTTTTAACAATAAATTTATATATATTTAAATGCAATAGAATAGCATTGCATAATATTATGAAGAATAATAATAATATTGATAGTATTAACAATAATAATATTGATAATATTATTACTAACAATAATAATATTAATAATATTATTAACAATATCAAAATTATTAATAATAACAATATGAAAATATTATTAACAATAACCATAAAATTAATAATAATAATCTTGATATTATTAAATTAATGATAGTAATACAGTTTAAGAACATACTTGCAATGCTTAATAATAATATTGAGATTGTAAACAATAATAATACCAATAATAGCAATAATAATAACGATGTTAGTGATAATAATATCATTAACATTATTATAATTCTCCTTTAAGGAAAGGTAATATCAATCTTTCGTTTTTCCTTTGATCGTCATGTCTAGTTTTATTAGGAGAGGGCCTTAATTTTGCTCTTGCTCTAATAAAAATACCTATTGTTATCATTTGTGATAGATAAAGTTAGAAATTTGCTTGATGATATAAAGACATCATTAGTAGAAAACTGTTTGTCATCCTTGAAAAGCTACGACACTCTGAGCAACATTAGCAAACATGAGTTTGAAGCTCTAAAGTCCTTAAACAATAATAGGGACATTGTCGTTCTTAAAGGGCGTGAGGAGGTGCTACGGTTATTTAAACAAGGATGATTATCGGAATAAGATGTTGGATCACCTTCAAAATAGCGGTAGCTACAAACTTGATAAAATCATAAAAAAGTGGCAAACGCTGTTGCTGGCAGTAATCCAAGTAGCACCGTTGGCTCCCTTAGTAAAAGCTTACAATGATAATCCCCTCACAGGGATTTATGGTCTTCTAAGATTCATAAGGAAGGTGTTTGTTTACACATCACCCCATTGTCAACACCATAGGTGATCCATTTATCTATAGCTAAATTTTCATTGCGTAAGTTGCGACCCCTAGTTTTAGTGTGCAAACTCCTTTGTAGATTCTTCCTCCTTCATTAATGAATTGAAAGACATTAAGTTGGATCCAGTTGATAGGTTTGTGAGTTTTTGATGTTGTATCATTATATACTTTGCATTCCCATTAAACTATTGATGTCATCTCTGGTATCTTAAGTCCACAATCTTTGCTCATCTAAGTGAAAATTTGTCTTACCTCGACCTTCTTTAGTTTTGAAGGTGTGTTCTTTGAACAAACTTTTTGTGGTGTGGCCATGAGTTCCCCATTTTTATTGTTGCTAATCTTGTCATGGAACACTTTAGATAAGAAGCCTTTCCTCTTCCCTTTTTCAAGCTTTGAAAGGTTTGTTGATGACACATGTGTGTTGTGGCTTTAGTAAAGAGAAATTGGACCTTTTCTTCCAACATCTTAATGATCAATTTGACTTCCATTAAGTTTACCATGGAATTCGAAGTTGATGGTAGCTTGCCTTTACGAATGTCCTTCTTTAGAAATGATGATATGGTTCCTTTTCTCATATTGATTTTAGAAAGAAGACGCATCTTGAACGGTGTTCGCCACTAGTTCTCATCATTTCCCGGCTAGAACTTGAGGTTCTCGGTACCCTAGTCACGAGCCTTTAGAATCTCGGTGTGAACCATTTTGAGGGTGAAAAATCCCATCTCCTTAATGTGGTAATAGCAAACGGCTATAAGCAGTGTTCATCTTGAGCTTTTCAAAAAGGCTGAGAAAGGTCCTAAGGTTAAGAAAGATCCTTGCGATCGGTCATCGGGAGTTCACCTTCCTTTTATCGGGTACTCACAGTAAAATCGGGATCTTGAAGGAAGCTATAATGTCTCTTCAACTTTCAAGCCTCTCCCTTTTCATCGTAGTTCTCTTAGATGCAACTAAGGGCTTGAGTTGCCGATGGATAGTGGGGTGTTTGTTGGTCCCGTGCTCTGTGGACACCATTGATGAAGCTGCATTCGATCGATTAACGAAAGAATTCATGGTTATGTTGAAGGCTTGTGAACATGGTAGATCTAAGCCCTCTGCCTTGGCAGAAACATGTTAACAGCTCATCACATATTTGTATTGAAGATACTAAGGTTATTGCAACAATTGACCACTTCCCACCAACGAAAGTTGAGGGAAGCTTTGAAGTAGAAAAATGAGTTAACCTTAATAGGGATGATAGGTGGAATGTTAGCGAGATGCGGATTCACACCCTTCACTCTTAAAATTTTATTTTATTTTATTTTATTTTTATTTATTTATTATTATTATTATTATTATTATTTTCCGTTTTTAATTTTATTATTATTATTATATTTTTATTTTTATTTTATTGTATTTTATTTCTATTTTTATTTTTAATGGAAACTTACCTCTTTAAGTAATCTTAAATTAATTGTTTAGTTAATTTTGCAAATTGTCATTTATAAAGTTTTATATAGAAATTACTTGTTTTTATTAGAATTATAGTTTTTAAATTATTTCTATATATGAATTGTGATTTTTTAATTGTTGCCATTTATGAATTGCTAAAATTTTTGATTGGTTGGTTATAATTTGATTTTATTTGTTAGTTTTGTGTAATTTGGCTAAGTCATCTCTACCATATTGGGTTGGAGAGCGCCTCTTGGCACAAAAACATATAGGATGAGGGAATATGGTACTTGTGTTATATTTAGCATCATAGGAAGGATGATTGTAGAGTTATATTCAAGGTTGCAGGTCACGATGAAACCATTGATCTTATTCTTAACTACTATGGTGGCATTAGATCTGAATTGTATGTAAGTTTGATGTTTGCAATGTTACTTGTGCCTACTAGTTAATATTCATGTAATTACGCTTATTGTAACAAATATAAAGTGTTTATCTTGCATGTTCATGGTGGATTGTTTAAGTTTACATGTGAATTTGAGCCTTTGACCTTTATGATATAAAAAATGTTGATGTTGCCTTGTGGGCATGCCAATCTAAGAAGATAATAAAATGGCTATTAGATGGTGAGTTGGTATTCATATGAGGGACTTTACTACTATCTCCCATCCAACTACCAAAAGGGCCATAAAAAATCCTTCTCCATTGCAAGATGAAAATGAACAAACTTAACAATATAGAGAATCTCGTTAAAACCTTTGCATATGTTATTTCTTTAGTATGCCCAGATATACATATCAACAATCCCAAAGATCATATAAATTTCTTGAAAGGATATACATCAATAAAACTTTGGCATATGTGATTTCTCGAGTATGCCCAAAAATGCACATCAACAACCCCAAAGATGAGACTAATTCTTGGAAGGATGTATATCAGTAAACACAAAGATATGAGATAACAAGCTTCACACATTTCAAGAGGATAATAGAGCCCCTTTCTCTACTATGCAAACTGAGTCAAAAATAATTCCCCCCTTTTTCTTAGTTAACTATTTACAACTAGTGTTTTTCCTTTTAATGTCCACTACCACGTGGCAACCCCTTATTTGTTCATATGTTCAATCAAATCTCCTTAACAAATGTTAAAATCTCCTTTTGTGCTCAACGTAAGGTGGTCCTCACTTCTAGCTCATTTGTCAAGCACCACCTCTTTCCATATAATCAAACAAAAATGTTGAGTAAGATTTAGTTTCTCAATGGCCCGACACTTAACCCACTTTCTCTCTTTTCCTTCTTTGTTTGGAAGACCTTCACTCACTAATATGAGTCTACCTTTACTCTATGGTTTTAAATGGACTTTGTCTCCCACTTGCTAAGCACGGGCTTCAAGTACAACACCCCCTGCTTAAATACAATTGATTCTAGCATAGCTCCATGGTTTTGAATGATCCATGGTGCATAAAATAATACCAATGTAGAGGAGACAAAGAATCAAGAAGCTATAACTTGGTAATCGTTGATTATGATCAATAGTAGAGACTTCCAAAACATAAATAAATAAATACACTAGCATGACCAATCTTAATCGTGAATTTTTTTAAGTTGTTGGATGTTTGCATTTGGATCACTTTCAAAGATTAATAAATTTAAGGTTAAGATGGATCTTTGTAAAATTCAATCTTACACGTATATGGCCATGCAAAGTAATCGACAATCTTGATATGTAGTTTGTTGAGTACTAAACACTATCATCCACTGAGCACCTAGAATCAAGCTTAATGTTCCATCTTATATTTCGTCTCCCATCATCTTTCTCCAATTCCCTCATAAGGCATAGATATTGATGTACTTACTTCCCTCTTATTGTAATCACTTTGAATACTATCTGTATGTGTTTACATATTTTCTTTCCTAAGTTGCATAAACTAAGTTTGGTCATTTATTAATAAGATTATAAAATTAAATTAAACTAGCTCAACCATTTAAGTTAAATGGTCGATGAATGTTGATAGGCTTAGGACATCAATGCAAGTAAGACAAATAATTGTGGCAACACGGTTGGTAAGAATTCAAATCTTAGTTTTAGAAGTCGGCTAAAAACCTTTTATAACACAAATAATCACAAATCTCCATTTATAAAATGTGAGTGAATAAATTTAATCACAGCCTTTAATAAAACCATGACAATAAAGAACATTAATTTTAATAAATATTAAAGATACCTGTAATATGTGTAATAAAAAACTCTAAAATATTGCATCTTCTTTCTAATATAGACATGCACAATGGTGTAATTATTTTGGTTACTATATAATCTATCTTGAGAGACTTGTACATTTTTTTTTCAAAGAGAAAAAAATCACCATATTGTAGCTTAATGGTTGAGACAGGGTATTCATATGCAAACAACCTATGTTCATACCTAGATGTATGTAGAGCCCTTGTGTGTGTGTGTGAGAGAGAGAGAGGGTGGGTGCGTGGGGAGGTGGGGGGAGAAGGTGTTTGACCGATCATAATTGGTCTTCCGCAAGTTAGCATATGTCCTAATTTGTTATAAGTGAACCTTGATAGGATATTTTAATTTAAAGTAAATCAATGCAAAGATTGTTTACACTATTGTTATTTAAAATAAAAATAAAACAATAAACACATAATACTTGGTAGCAAAAAATAATAATCAATATTGATCTAAGGCTCAAGTTTTAGCTTAAAATTGAAAGTGCTCAAAATTGCTTCAAATCTAAACAACTAGATAGAATTCGTCGCCAAGATTCTGGCGCAACTCGTTTCATCAAAATCCGAGTTTGTATGACTGAGTTATCGTCTATTGTTCGTTTTCCAAAATAGGCAAAAAAATTAACAGAATAGGTATATTGCTGATGTGGCAGGTACAGTCAGCATTTGCAAGAATATCCTCTAGAAACAGCCAATGACACTGTGCCAAGTGGTACCACCAAATTCGTCGATGATGACTAGGAAGTGAAAAAAATTTATTCCTAAGTCTAAGTGAAATTTATTAAATTGGCATTTTATTTTATATGGTGGTTAATGGGGAAGGGCTACGTGGCATGCCACATACCCCCCATGGCAGGACAGGTTGGAAGGTCAAATGACAAGTCACATCAAATTTGGACTAAGGTTGGTCAAATTATTATTGGTGGTGGTATTATTCGGATATATATATATATGTTTTTAAGCCACCAACCATGGCGGAGTTAGCTAAATATGGAGGCATACTAACCAATGTGGCAAAGGACCTAGAATGGAAAATGGACAAAGTTAGCTGTGGAGGTCTTCATGACTTAGAGCACAATTATATGGCAGGGTCGGGGCTCGAACCCCTGACCTCCCACCTGCCATATGCATGCTCGACCATCTCTCCTATGGGGTAGTTCTTACCCATACCATCTTTCGCATCTATTTGAATTGTAACTGCCCGACCGTTGGGGGTTGGAGGGGGCCAGCCCCACGGGCCAACCGCCTTCCCATGTGACCAGAAGAGCGTGACTGAGAGCTAGTTCAAACGAAAAACCGGCGGAAATAAACTCATTTAATTGATGTTTAAGTGTGGCTTAATGATGTTAATACATCATTAATGCGTAAAGCGCGGTTAAACTTGAATCCTATCTTATTTGCCACTAATCTTTCTTATGTTAATTAATCCCGACAATTAAATTGGAGAAATTTTTGGAGGTAGCGCCAAACTTGGCGAGAATGCCAAATTTATAAACTTAACTGGCTATTTCTCCGGTTTTGGAGGAGAAATTGGGGCAAAGTTGGTTTTGGTCATAACTCACTCAATTTTTTACCAAATTGAGCTCAGTAAAAGTCATTCCTGGCTAATTTGCATGCTAGGAACTCAATGAAGCAGGTTGCAAAGGCAGAAAAGGTGATCTATAGGTGTTTTAGTACATTTGAATATTTTTGAGGTTGCAGAGGCAGAAAAGGTGATCTATAGGTGTTTTAGTACATTTGAATATTTTTGAAGGCCAGGGCCAATAGGTGTTGGGGTCATTGCTAGAGCATCCAGAGTCCAAATACAACAAACAAATAGTCATTTTTGGGAGATTATGATGTTATAAACTCATTGGAATAGGCTCCAAGAGTTTCTGAAGCTTTTAATAGCAATTTGAGCACACTTGAAGCTAATATAAAGGTCACACTATGAAGCTGGACCAAGGAGATGTAGCTTGAGAGGGGTGAACTCCTTTATCAAAATTCTCCATGTTAAGCTTTGTTATATGTGCTTACTGTGTTTACTATTGCTTCTATTATGTCATGTAAAATTATGCTTTTTAAGCTTATGACAAACTCATAATTTCACTAAGTACAATGTTTAGCAATCACATGCTCTTAAACAAACTCATGAAGGATAAGTAAAACAATGCAAAGAAAAGTTTATATCTAAAATGAAACTAGCACAGCATTAACTAGCTAGTAATTTCAGATCAAGTTGGTATCAGAGCACAAGGTTTCTTGCTTGTTTTACTTGAAGAGTTTTTAATAGTGCAAATTTACTAATGCTTACAAGATTGAGATTGCAGAGAGGAGAAGGGAAGCTACTGATAGCTAGTCTAGAAGTTAGGAAAAGAAGGAAGAAGGCTGAGATAGCATCATCCTTACCCAAAGGACCACTCAAGGCAACACTTGAAGCACAAGAGGAATTAATTGCACAAGAGGCCAAATTGGTTGAAGAGATACAAGCTGCAGAGATAGAGCTTGAATCAACAACCAAAATGTCAGGCCATGAAGGAGCTCATGACCATTCTGAGGAAGATGATGTCAAGAAGGAGTTAAAATAAATGCAAAGGATGGTGAAACATAAGTATGAAGATTTTATGGCAAAGGAAACTGGAGAAGGTTCAAAACACCCTCATAAATAAGAATCTTCAAACAATAAAAAGGAGGAAGAGAGGAGCTCAAAAGCTAGTGGTAGAAAACCACCTCCTTCTCCACCACCACCACCACCATCATCATCAGCAGCATCTTCATCTTCCAAATCCATTACAAAAACTCATACCAATACTCATTCCAAGATACCAAAAGGTAAGACTCTATTACTCAAGTTGGACATCAAATTTGAACTTCCTACATATAATGGAGAAGTTAATGCTAAAAAACTAGATAATTGGATTCGTCAATTAGAAGTTTACTGTAGAATTCAAAATCTGCAAGAAGACGATATTAAAATCCAATTGGATTCATTAAGGCTAGAAGGAGCAACATTAGTTTGGTGGGAGGCAAATACACAAGAGGAAATGTGCATCCATGGTAAGATTTCCATTACTTGTGTCGAATTCATTTCTTCCATTAAAAGACAATTCTATCCATTAGCCTATATGAAAAAAACAATAATGAGTTGGCAAAACTTTAGACAGCTTAAAGGTCAAAGTGTCCAAGAGTATATACAAGAGTTTAGGAAAAGGGATTTATTACTTGGAATAGACTTAAATTCACAAGACACGCTCTTGAAGTATATAGGAGGTCTACATTCCTACTTAAAACACACTATTCTCATGTTTAACCCAAATAACTTAGATTAAGTATGTGTGTGAGCCACGCATCTTGAAGCAAGGGGTAAAAACATTTTTGAAGAGGGTAGTAAGAAGAAGCCATTTAAGGGTAAGGGAAAAGAGAAAGGAGGAAAATGGAAGGGAAAGAAGAATGCAAGTGTGAAGCAAGAAGGGGAGAAAATAACATGCAAACGTTGTTCCAAAGAGGGGCATGATGAAGCTCACTGTTGGAAACTACATCCTGAACTAAGACCAAAGAAACCAATTAAAAAATGGAAACAAAAAACGACTATCGCCACACAAAAATATCTTGGATCTGATTCAGGAGATGAAAACAAGATAGTTGCCATGGTTAACAAAGGAAAGGAAGCAATTGCAAGTTCTAGTACCTCAAACAATCACAATAACACTTCAAATGAGGATACAAGGATATAATTATTCCATGTTAGATTAATTTCTAATCATGCAAATATCGATGCCTTATTTGATAAACGGTCACAAGAAAAATTGATTTCATAAGACTTAGTTAAAAAACTGAACCTTGAAATTGTACCTCATCATAAGCCATACCCTTTGGTTTGGATAGTTAACAATGCAAATTTACAGGTGACAAGGAAATGTATTTTCATTTTTGCTATTACTGCAAACTTTGTTGATGAAGTTGAGTTAGATGTTGTACCACTTTATATTTCAGGGATTATCTTGGTACTTTGTTGGTGAAGTTGAGTTAGATGTTGTACCACTTGATATTTCAGGGATTATCTTGGGTAGTCCATATTTGTATAACAGGAAAGCGGTATTTTACCGTCATGAGAACAAACATCATTTGATTAAAGATGGAGTGGAGTATATTGTGAGAGCTCATCGCAAGAAACTAAATATCTCTTTAGTTAATGCAGGGAAAATGAAGAGGCTAGTAAATGCAAGTAAAAAAATTATGCTTCTTATGATCAAGAAAAATGAAGATGTTAACTATGAATCTTTTAAAGGATGTGATAACAAATTGAAATATGATTTGTTTGATGTGGTAAGTCAGCATGGCGAGATGTTTCAAGAACCAAAGGGGTTGCCACCCTGTTGTGAAACCAGCTCCAAAAATAGAAGAAAAGAGATATCAACGCCTTAGAAATAAGCCACTTCGAGGGGGCAACCTCCAATACATTACATGAATGAACAATTCTTGGATGATACAAATTACAAAACCTCCTTTCTACATATAGGAGTCAATGGGGCCACAATGTAATCCTAGAATTAACAATAATAATTTAAGGGCATAATAATAACAATATGGGGGTTACAGTATACAATAATAACAATAAGGGGTTGGTACCAACAACAATAAGGGACGATATTAGTAATATACAGTGGACCTAACATGCCCTCCTCAAAAAAGTGTTGTCCTCACGCTTGAGTAGCTATGGGTGCCTTAGCTCTGGGTGCCTCGTATAAAATTCTCATCCTCCCATGTAGAATCTTCTGGGTGGGTAAGTTCTTCCACTTGATGAGATACTCTAAAATTGATCGATTTTGTAGCCGTTGATCACCAAACTCGATGAGGAAGGAAAAATATATTGGAACTGTTGAGTGGTTCAACCCCAGAATCCCAAAGCTTTGATGCCAAATGTTGTGAAACCACCAAAATAGAAGAAATAAGCCACTTCGAGGGGGCCCAACTCCAATACATTACATGAATGAACAATTCTTTGATGATACAAATTACAAAACCTCATTTCTATATATAGGAGTCCATGGGGCCACAATGTAATCCTAGTGGGGCCACAATGTAATCCTAGCCGACCTAACAATAATAATTTAAGGGCACAATAATAACAATATGGGGGTTATACGGGTACAATAATAACAATAAGGGGTTTACACTAACAACAATAAGGGACTATACTAGTAATATAAGGACGTAAAAATCCAAGAGGGAAATTTAGCATGAGATTCAGCTGCAGCAGGATGTTCCACTTCTGAATATTGGTATGTATCGCATGTCGATCATGGAAAATTTTGAAATCAAGAAGCAAATCAAAGAGTTGTTGAATAAAGGCATCATATGCCCATCTAATTTTCCATGTGGTTCTCCAATAGTTTTGGTTCCAAAGAAGGACGGTACTTGGCGCATGTGTCTATTTCCGTGCACTGAACAAAATCACCGTAAAGAATCACTACCCATTTCCACGCATTGATGATTTTCTTGATCAGTTAAAGCATGCAAATTATTTCACTAAGTTAGATTTGAGAAGTGGTTATCATCAAGTTAGGATAGTTGAAGAAGACATTTGGAAAACTGCTTTCAAGACTAGACAAGGGTTGTATGAGTGGTTAGTTATGCCATTTGGCTTAACAAATGCACCAACTACCTTTATGAGAGTGATGAATGATGTACTTAGACCATTTCTAGATGACTTTGTCATTTTTTACTTAGCTGACATACTCATATTCAACAAATGAAGAGAAGAACATGTCATGCATGTGAACAAGGTACTTAATGTTTTGAGAAAAGAGCAGTTGTTTCTTAAGATGTCAAAGTGCAAATTTGGAAAGACTTCATTGGTATATTTGGGAAACATAGTTGGAGGAGGTGAATTGAATATTGATCCTTCCAAAGTTGAGGTCATTTTTAATTGGCCCAAGCCCAATACAATTACCTACGTAAGAATCTTTTTAGGGGAAGCAGAGTATTGGAGGAAATTTATTGCTAATTTTTCTTCCATTGCAGCACTGCTACATGCATTGACAAGCATAAAGAAAGTTCTCCACTGGGGAGATCTGCAGCAGAAATAATTTGATGCTTTAAAGCAAAAGATAGTTTCAACACCGGTACTAGCAATTCCAGATCTAAGAAAACCATTTGATATCCAAACATATGCAAGTGATTATGTTATGGGAGTAGTGTTCATGCAGCATGGTAAGCCTATCTCATTTCATTCTGAAACTTTTAATGGAGTTGTGACTAAATATCCTACATATGATAAAGAGTTATATGCATTGGTACAAAGTGTAAAGAAATGGAAGCATTACTTGATGGGAAAAGAGACCATTATCCATATCGACCATCAACCATTGCAGTATTTACAATCACTATCCAAATTGGAGAAATCAAGACATTTCAGGTGGATGGGTTTTCTACGAAAATTTCACTTGGTTATCAGGTAAAAGAAAGGAATCTACAATAAGGTAGTTGATATTCTCTCCAGGCCTATTGTAAATTCAACTATTATTCTCAAGCACAATTCTATTATGCATGAAAGTTACATTGAACAATATGTGAATGATAGTGATTTTCAAGATGTGTATGAGAACTTGAGTAAGGGAAACCAAAGTGAAGAGTTAGATTATCATGTGCATAAAAATTTGTTGTATCACTTGGTAAAGTTATGTATACCACAGGGAGAAAGAAACAGTATCATAAGAGAGGCGCACACATCATTGATTGCAGGACAATTTGGTGTAGGCAAGACAATAACGCATCTGCAAAGGTATTTTTATTGGCCACGCATGAATGAAAGTGTTTCTTGTTTTATTAGAGGATGTTATTTATGTGCAACAAGTAAGCCTAAAAATAGGAAGCTTGGTTTGTACACACCACTTCCAGTTCCTTCTCATCTTTGGGAGAGCATCTCAATGGGTTTTGTAGGAGGCCTTCCCATGTCAAGGAAAGGTCATGATTATTGGTATGTTGTGGTAGATAGGTTCAGAAAAATGTGTATTTTGATGGCATGTAAGAAAACTATTACAATTGAACAAATCGCTAATATTTTCTTTCAAAATGTATGGATCCATTTTGGTCTTCCTACTTCTATTGTAAGCGATCGAGATTATGAATTTGTTGGGAATTTTTGGTAAAAATTATGGGACATGATGGATACAAAGTTGAAGAACAGTACAACATTTCTTCCAAAAATATATGGTCAAACAAAGGTGGTAAATAGGACTATTATTCATCATCTAAGATGCTATTGCAACAAGCATCCCAAGTTGTGGGATGAACAGTTACACTACATACAACATGCATACAACTGGGAAAAACATTCTTCCACAAATACATCGCCATTTGAGGCATGTTTTGGTTACTTGCCAAGATCACCATTGGAATTTATCTTTGAGAAATATGTTGCTATAGATGGACATAGTGACATAGATAAAGCAAGAAAGTTCATTAAGAAAATTCAGTTGGTACATCACACAGTATAAGAGCAACTTGAGAAGAGTCAAAGCAACTACAAGGCAAGGCATGACAAACATGGGGTTGATCACAAATTTCAAGTTGGAGATGAAGTTTGGTTGTACATAAGCAAAGAAATATTGAAAGGGGAAGGTAAAAAGCTCAAACCAATCTGTTATGGTCCATTTAAAATTCTGGAAAATATTGGTACAAATGCATTCAAGCTAGATTTTACTCCTTATATGCAAATCTATTCTCTCATTAATGTTGATAATTTGAGATTTTTTGAGCCTCCTTTGATTGATGATCAAGGAGAGCATGTTCAACTGCCATCAATAGATGATTTCTCGCCAAAATATCTTGATGAAATTTAGCAAGATCTCATACTTGACAGAAGAATCGGAACTTCAAGAAGAGTGAATGTTGAATACCTTAGAGTTGGACTCAAAGGGCAAAATCCTTCAAAGGAAAAATGGTTGGAGATTAGAAAAGTGAGGGAGTTGTACCCTCACTTGAAAATAATTGATAATATATTTTGGGATCTAAAAGGCTTCTAGTGGGAAGGAATGATCTAAGGCTCAAGTTTTTGCTAAAAATTAAAAGTGCTCGAAATTGCTTCAAACCTGAACAATCGGATAGAGTTCGTCGCCATGATTTTGGCGCAACTTGTTTCATCAAAATCTGAGTTCATATGACTGAGTTATTGTCTGTTATTCATTTTCCAAAACAGGCAAAAAAATGAGCAGAATAGGTACAATGCTGATGTGGCAGGTACAGTCAGCATTTGCAGGAATATCCTCCAAAAACAACCAATGGCACTGCACCAAGTGGTACCACCAGATTCGTCGATGATGACTAGGAAGTGAATTTTTTTTATTCCTAAGTATAAGTGAAATTTTATTAAATTGGAATTTTATTTTATATGGTGGCCAATGGGGAAGGTCCATGTGGCATGCCACATACCCCCCATGGCAGGACAGGTTGGAAGGTAGAATGAAAAGTCATATCAAATTTGGACTAAGGTTGGTCGAATTATTATTGGTGGTGGTATTATTCAGATAAATATATAATGTTTTTAAACCACCAACCATGACAGAGTTAGCTAAATCTGGAGGCATACTAACCAATGTGGCAGAGGACCTAGAATGGCAGATGGACAAAGCCTTAGCGATGGAGGTCTTCATGACTTAGAGCAAAATTATATGGCAGGGTTGTGGCTCAAACCCCTGACCTCTCGCCTGCCATATGCGTGCTCGACTATCTCTCCTATGGGGTAGTTATTACCCATACCATCTTTAGCATCTATTTGAATTGTAACCGCCCGAATGTTGGGGGTTGGAAGGGGCCAACCCCCTCCCCATGTGACCATTAGAGCACGACTGAGAGTCAGTTAAAATGAAAAACTGATAGAAATAAACTCGTTTAATTAATTTTTAAGTGTGGCTTAATGACGTTACTACGTCATTAACGTATAAAGTGCGGTTAAACTTTCATCATATCTTATCTGTCGCTAATCCTGCTTATGTTAATTAATCCTGAAAATTAAACTGGTGGAATTCTCGGAGAAAGCACCAAACTTGGTGGAATGCCAAATTTAGAAACTTAACTGGTAGTTTCTCCAGTTTAGGAGGAGAAATTGGGGCAAAGTTGGTTTTGGTCATAACTCACTCAATTTTCGACCAAACTGAGCTCAGTAAAAGTCATTCCTGGCTAATTTTTATGCTAGGAACTCGATGAAGTAGGTTGTAGAGGCAAAAAAGGTGATCTACAGGTGTTTTATTACATGTGAATATTTTTGAAGGTCAGGGCCAACAAATTTTGCGGTCATTGCCAGAGCATCCAGAGTCTAAATACAACAAAAAAATAGTCATTTTTGGGAGATTATGATGTTATAAACTCATTGGAACAGGTTATAAAGCTTGTAACAACAATTTTATCACACTTGAAGCTAATACAAAGGTCACACTATGAAGTTGGACCAAGGAGATGTAGCCCAGGAGGGGTGAACTCCTTTATCAAAACTCTACGTGTTAAGCTCTGTTATATGTGATTATTGTGTTTACTATTTCTTCTATTCTGTAATTTAAAATTATGCTTTTTAAGCTTATGACAAAC
>JAXQQM020086557.1:0-28676 GCA_034641835.2 Pinus albicaulis
CAAAAGAGTTAAGAAAGTGGTTGCTAACTAGTCTAAAAAGAAGGCAACATAAGATAAAAAGGATCTTTTAGAAGTAGAAGAGGTCATTTCTAGGCTTTTTGACAATAATGTAAATGAAATTTTTACTGAAAAAGACTTGCAGTCTTTGAAAATTTTGGAGGGGAGAAAGCAAGCACTATTAGAAAAGGAAACAGTTCAATGAAGACTTCAAAGTAGAGCCATCTAGTTCGCTGAAGGTGATAACAACACTAATTTTTCCAGAAACATGTAAATCATAGAAAAAATGTCAATACTATTTGGGGAATGGACCTCCAAAATTGAGAGAAGGCAAGGACTTTTATAGACATATATTTGGAGTTGGCAAACAATATTTTCAAGATCTCTTCAAAGAACCACTAGACTCAAACGTAGAATACCCCAGTGTTATCCTCTTCCCAAGGTGGATAAGTGAAGATATAAATTCATATTTTGAGGCAGAAATTACAAAGAAGGAATCAAAATCAGTTTTAAACTTGTTTCATAAATCAAAAAGTTCTAGGCCTAATATGGACTGTAGAGCTTTATTTAGGATTCCATGATCTGTTAGAGGAGCTAATCAGAGTCTTAGATGAATCTAAAGCCTTGAGGAAAGTCTTGGGAGCTCTAAATTCTAGATTTATTGCATTAAATCCAAAAAAAAATTGGCCCTCCTTTGAGGATTTCAGGCCCATCTCCCTAAGCAATTCGACCTACAAACTCATCTTGAAAGTAATTGTTAACAGGTTAAAACAAATTCTTTCCAAGATTTTTTTAGAAGAAGTTAGAATAGTTTGGGTTTCTATTCACTAGAAAAGTTCATGATGTAGCTGGAACTACACAAGAAGTGCTTCATTCAATTAAATCTTCTAAAGTCCCCACTGTAGTTAAAAACTTGATCTCAAAAAAGCTTACAATAAAGTGAATTGGTTGTATATCAGGTCATTAGTTATGCAAATTGGTGTGAATCTTCAATCAGTCAACTGGATTGTGGGGTGTATCTTTTGAGCCACTTTTTTTGTTTTGATCTATGGGTTCTCCTTCAGGCCTTTTTCATGTTTCTCAAGGGCTTAGACAAGGATGACAATTGTCTCCACTTCTTTTCTTATTGGTGTTTGAAGGTCTAAGAAGATTGGTGACTGAGGAAAAAAGGAAGGGAAGGTTTACAGGTCTCAAGGTACCAGATTTGATGACTATTTGGCACCTGCCTTTCATAGAGAATATTCTGTTATTTTCTCATAGCTCTGTAATTAAGATGGTACACTCGAAGAAAATCATCGAGATCTACTGTAATGCCATAGGGATGGAATTAAACATGCTAAATTCTTCCATGTTACATAATTTGGGTATATACAATCTACAAGATGTTGTTGGTCCAAGTTTAGCATGCATTTAGGAATGGAAATCGGTTGCCTTTTTCAGGCTCGAAGGGGTTATGGCAGATTAATGGGATCAATTTGTTTTTTTGCTAAAACCATTAGGCTCTCAAATAAAAAAAATGAACTCAAATGGTCAAAAAACACTACAACGAGTATCTTGACTACAAAAACAGGTTACAAAGCAAGCATGGAAGAAGTGAAAGGGGAAAAAGTATGATGATGGAACAGACTGTAAACTGGACAGTCCTTTAAAACCAAGAATATTCCTTTTAATGGCTTTGGAAAAATAAGGTCTTCACTTGGGATGATCGACAAAATCAAGGTTGGCAGGGCCTTGGCCGGTGTGCATTTTGCAAAGAAAACAATGGAACAGTTGATCATCTTTTTGTTCATTGTTCCTATTAAAAATTAGTGTGGAAAGGAGTCATACAAGTTGCAAAAGGTAAGGTCAAACATACCCGACGAAAGGATCTACACACGAAATGTTGAAGCCAGATGGACTGGGAGGAGCAAAGATGTCCATGCAGGAGGACCTAAAAACGTCGCTAACGTAGTAGCATATTATTTAAAAACGCATCAATAATGAAACCGTAAAAACCAACTTCACAGCGCATTTATTTATAGAAATAGTTCACCAACTAATTTTAAAGTAAAAGTTCCTACTAACCACAATTCAAATTAACTTTTGTTAGGAAGTTCTACTAAAATTTTGTTGCCAATTTTCCCATCTCCAGAAAATTATGTTTGCCCGTGTCGTTCGCTGTGCCGTCAATCTAAACGGAATCACGAGTTCCTACAACTATTGCCGGCACCCTTTTTTCGCCCCGATTCTCACAAAAGTGTAACCTAGATTCACGTTTCCCGTACTGGGGCATATCATGAGAGGAGGAGGTGAGTTGAGGATAGACTCTAAGTTTGAGGTCATTTTGAATTGGCCAATGCCCAAGACAATCACCTGAGGTAAGCACTTTTTTGGGAGCAACTCCACATTGAGGAAGTTTATTTGCTACCATCTTTTATCGAGTCTTTCTGGCATGCATTTACTGCTGTGTGAAGCATACCAGTGGGTAAAGCAACAAAAATCATTTGATGCTTTGAGTAAATATCATTTCAGCCCCAATACTTTACACTGGACTATAGTATCCCTTTGAGATCTGACATGGGTGATCATGCCATGGGTGCAATCCTTATGCAACATGGTAAGCCCATTTCATTTCATTCAGAAAATTTCAATGATGCAGTGCTTAACAACCCTACTTATGAAAAGGACCGTTATGCATTGGTTCAAAGTGTGAAAAAGTGGAAACATTAATTGATGGGAAAGGAAACCATCATACACACCGACCACCAACCATTTCAATACTTCAATAACAAACTAAGTTGTAGGAGTCAAGGCACTTTTGATGGATGGGTTTCTTACAACAATTCCACTTGGTGATTAGGTATAAGAAAGTTATTTACAACAAGGTTGTTGATATGCTTTCTAGGCCTATTATTAGTGCAACCACTTTATGCAACCATAATTATGTTTTGCATGAAAATTGTGTTGAGCAATATGCATGTGATAATGACTTTCAAGATGTTTATGCAAGCTTGAGTCAAGGCAACCAAGTAGAGGAACTGGATTACCATGTACATAATAGCTTATTGTATCATTTGGGCAATCTTTGTATTCCACAGGGGGAGAGAGTGAATGTCATAAGGGAAGCACACACTTCTCTTATTGCTGGACATTTCGGTGTAAGAAAAACAATGGCACATCTTCAGAGGTATCGTTATTGGCCTTATATGCTTGAAAGTGTGTCACAGTTCATTAAAGGTTGTTCATTATGTGCAATCAGTAAGCCTAGAAATAGGAAGTTAGGATTGTACACACCACTTCATGTACCTTCACATCCATGGGAGATTGTTTCTATGGATTTTGTAGGAGATATTCCTTTGTCAAAAAGAGGTCATGATTATTAGTATGTAGTTGTGGATAGGTTCAACAAGATTTGTATACTAATTTCATGTAAAAATAAAATCACAGTTGGACAAACAACTCACTTATTCTTTCAGCATGTTTGGGTTAATTTACGTTTTCCCAAATCCATTGTTAGTGATCGAGATACTCGATTTGTTGGGAATTTTTGGTCAAGTTTGTGGGACTTGATGGACACCAAGTTGAAGAAGAGTACAACCTTTCATCCACAAACATATGGTCAAACTTAGGTGGTTAATCGAACAATCATACATCTTCTTCGAGGATATTGTAGCAAGCATCTTAAGTTGTGGGATGAAAACTTGCACTACATTAAGCATGCTTACAACCATGCAAAACAATCCTCTACACAAACATCTCCATCTGAGGCATGTCTTGGATACTTGCCTAGATCGCCATTGGATTTCATTTTTGGGAAGGATGTTGATATTGATGGCCATAGCGACATAGACAAAGCCAAGAAGTAAATAGAAAAAATCCAATTGATACATCAAACAATTCAAGATCAGCTTGAAAATAGCCAAGGAAAGTACAAAGCAAGGCATGACAAGCATCATGTAGATCACAAGTTCCAATTTGGTGATGAAGTTTGGCTTCACATTAGAAAAGAGAGGCTTCAAGGGGAAGGTAAAAAAATGAAACCATTCCATTATGGTCCTTTCATAATTTTGGAAAAGATTGGTGAAAATTCCTTCAAGTTAGATTTTCCTTCATGCATGCAAATTTAATTTGTTGTTAATGTTTAGAACTTGAGGTTGCATGAGCCTCCATTGATTGAATATCAATGAGAACATGTTTATATTCCTTCTATTGAAGACGTTTCTCTTGAATACCTTGATAAGCTTCAGAAAAACACCATTCTTGACAAGAGAACAAGGACATAAAAAATAGGGAGTGTCGACTACCTTCGTGTGGGGCTCAAAGGAAAAAATCCTTCTAAGGCCAAATGGATCGAGATTGGAAAGGTGAGGTAATTGTACCCTCATCTGATGAACAACTAAAAGTGATATTTTGGGTTCCAAAAGCTTCTAGTGGGGAGGAGTGATCAGGTGCTCAAAATTATGCTAAAAAATCAAAATTTTCGGATCGATGTGGAACATGAACATCCACGTATATCTCGTCATTTTGAATCTGGCGCTACCCATTTCATGGAAAGCTAACACCGTGCACTCCCAAAAACGTGTTCTAAGCAATGTCAAACATGCAAAATTTTGAAAAACAAATTTTCAGGGACAACCCTAACAGCAATCCATACTGTTGACTGGGCATGCACAGTGGTAGGTTGATTGGTTAACGAAATTTCCTTCAACCTATGGTTTGGTGCTAAGTGGCACGATGCTATTGGTTCATTTGTGGTATTGTTTGATGGGTGCTTTGATGGCCAACCATAGGCTGCCACGTGGCCCAGTCAGGGGCTGCCACGTGGCAACAAATTAGCGCAACAACAGTTTCGCCTGATTTTCGAAAAAAATCGATGCTTAGTTACTTGGATTCCGAGCAGTTTTGTAGGATGGTGCCATATTTTGAGGGATTTGTGGAACAAATAGTGGAGCAACTAGGGGAAGTCATAACTTCTACATTTTTTTGCCAAATTCGGTGTAGAAAGAGGCTACACAAGCATTTTTGGGAATTCTGGAGCTGATGGAACAAGTTTTAGAGTTGTTTTATCATTGTAAACAAATGTAATCACACTTTTTAGCATGATAGAAGAGGGCCAAGACAATGGAAGCTGGACCAAGGAGACGTAGCCCAGGTGGGGTGAACTCCTTCATCATATTGTGTTCTGTGACTGTTTATGGTGATGATTATGTCTATTAGATGCCACAATTCAATTTTTTTATTTATGTTAATTTTCTCATGAAATTCACATAAAAACACATAAATTAACACATAAGAACACATAAATCCACTAACTTGGTCTCACTAACCTCATCATCCTCAAGCAGTTTATTTAAATTCTGAATTGGATATTAGCACAACAAAACTAATATTCCCATTAAGATTAGAATTTAATGACAAAGGATCACTTTGGCTCCAACCAGAACAGGTCCTTGATAATTACGCAAGACATCTCTGCGGTCGCAAGATCATGGAAGTCCTCATCAAGTGGAAAGACACCTCTCCGGAATATGCGGCATGGGAACCAACCACTATTCTTCAGTAGTTTCCACACCTTCAACCTTGAGGAAAAGGCTTCTTTTGATGGAGGATGTCATGTTAGGGTCCAACCCTAACCCCTTTAGTTATTTAATAAGCCCAAGGGGCCTAGTCCGAGTTATAATTAGTTAGTTGAGTCAATAATTATTGTAAGCGGTGATCCACATTAATAATAATTGTAAGTGGTTGACTAGCATTATAGAAAAGGAACCACAATTAGTTATAAACGAGCCATAGTTAATAAATAAAGTGGTTAACCTGTGTTATGCAAGGGACCACTAGTAGTTAGGGTTTTGGATGTCAAAGCTATAAATTAATAGTCTCAGATAGAAGGGAACAAGAATCACATCGTATTGTAATTGAGCTCTGATCTATTGGAGGTTGCCTCCTCAAAGAGGCAATTAAGCATTGAATTTTGATTTTGAATAATAAAATATCTTTGCAACTTGTATCATTTCATGTGATATATTTGTGTTTCGACTATATTGTTTCATATTTTTGGTATTGGGGCTTTCTCATAGGTCAAGTGCATAACATGAAAGGTATTCTTGTTAGAGTATTTGAGTTTTTATTTGCTATGAAGATTGTTGGTATAGTGCCAGTAAAAGAATGAGTGAAGCATATTGGTGTTCTTAAAAGAAATAGCAAGAAAAACCATAATGAAATAGAATATACACATTCGTTCAATGAGAAGACCATTCATAAATTTGTATTTTATTTAAGAAAAATGTGTATGCAAACTGCAATGTGCAAAAATAAATCTACATTGTTTTAGCTTATGCAATCATTACAATTGGTAAATGTTACTCTTTTTAATAATATTTGATCGACTAAAATATTGTTTTGATATTCAAAATCATAAAAATGTGAAATGAATAGGTGGAATACACAGAGACAACCTTTCATTTCAAATCCCTACATTGAACACTAACAATCAACAATTCACGTATATAAAAATATGCTCTTTTGGATGGCGAGATAGCTTTTTGAAGATTGAGTTGTTGTGAGACCAAGTTAGTGGATTGCCTAGCAAAGAAATAAAGAGAAAGAAGAGAAAATGTGAAGAAGAATTGAGGAAGAGGAGGCCGAGACAAAGTGCAAAATAAAGATAAAGAGTCAGTTAACTAGAAAAGTAAATTTGTAATCTTATGAGGTTATTGTTGTCTCCTCTCTAGTAGTAGCCTGAAAAAGAGCAAGTTAGAGCTTGTAGAAGAGGGAGTAGGAGTTTCCTAGCAAGTTGTAGGTTACAGAAGAAAATCGAGGTAGAAGCCTCATTTAGGTAGAAGCCTGCAGAAAATTAATGTAAGTGGGAGTGGGTGCTTCCAACAAGTTGTAGCTCGCAATATAGCAGAGATGTTGGACCCTCCTGTAGGTGGGTTCCTACAAAATATGATGTAAAAAGGGAGTGGGTGCTTGCTTTACATCACAACAACAAATATATAGCGTTGCCTCTAATTTTTTATGTTATGGTTTAATGTTGCTTATATGTTAAATTTTCTATTCATATGATATATTGTTGCTCATCTAATAGTTTAGATAAAGATAAACCATATACAATTTGTAGATTTTTTTTTAAATAGTAATGACTAGATATTTGCATTAAATTTGTGCCATAACACACATATATCAATTTAAATAAAAGTTATTATTATTATTAAATATAAATATATAAAAAGTTAAAATAACAAATATGATATATTCATTTATTTTGAATTACTGAAAATAATAATAATAATAATAAAGCCCATTTATTTTAGGTATTCGCACTTATTAGAAGAAAAACAAATAATGATACAATAATTATAATAAATTTTAAATATGATATATCTATTTTTTTAATATAGCACACCGCCCTTCACCAAGAGACTAAACATCATTGATGACAAAGGGGTATTGAATATAATCAAGTCAACAGCGACTAACCACCGACGGAAAGACTCTAATGTTCCTTTTCGACTAAAAGTGACTAATTCAACAATGGTATTGGGTCATGGTATTTTCCTACAGGATCACTACGGTATTTGTTGGTTTTCAAGGAAAATAATAAAATAAGGTTCCATCAAGCCTAGTCAAAAGGATGATCTTTTAACCCCCAGCCTCCCCATTGTTTAGGGATGTTGATGCGGTCCCAGGCAATCCAAGCAAATGTGGAGGCCTTTCCCTGGTTGTGCCATAGAAATTTTCTGCATATCCTTTTGATTCTGTTGGTAATGCCAATAGGTATCCAAGCCAGAGTCATCCAATAGACCGGAATAGCTTCCAACACGGATTTGATGAGGATCAGTCGGCCAACCCTAGATAACCATCTATCATACCAGACATTAATTCTGCGTTCAATTTTGGCAATGATCTAGTTCCAGTCTTTAATATTGTAGTCGTTTGGTTTAATATGATACCCTAGATATTTGAGCCCATCATTGATATCAATGCAAACATAGTCAAATAGGTTCAGTGAGGTGCCTTGTTCCATTCCCGAGCGGCCAGTCATGATAATAGTGGATTTAGTGCCATTTGGTGCCATACCTGTGGCCCTACAAAAGTTATTCAGTAGCAGATCAAAGTGAACAGAGTCTTGTCTAGTACCATTAAGGAAAATGAGTACATCGTCCACAAATAAAAGATGGGTGAGATGTAGAATATCATTGATCCGGAGTCCTTGTAGTTCTCCCCTGTCTTTTGCATTTTTTATGAGAACAGAGAGTCCTTCCATAACCAAGACAAATAATAATGGAGAGAGAGGACATCCCTGTCGAAGTCCCCTCCCCGCATGAAAGAAATCAGATGCAGTGCCATTGATCAGAATGCTGAAAGTGGCATGACTAATACAGCCCATAATCCAGTTTAGAAACGAATGAGGGAAGCCAGAGTGGATTAATATGAGACGAAGGTAACTCCAGTTGACCTGATCAAATGCCTTTGTAAGATCAATTTTGAGAATGGTGGATTTCTGGCGCAAGGTCTTAATGGAGTGAAGGGCTTCCTGGGCAGTGCCAATAGCTTCATGAATTTGCCTATGATTCAGAAATGAAAATTGTTCCTTTTCAATATGAGTAGACAGGAAAGGCTTGATGTGGTTTGCAATAATCTTGGATATGATCTTATATATGCAGTTACACAGAGATATTGGCCTATATTCATTGAAACTAGTCGGTTTGTCCGATTTTGGTATAAGAGCAATAAAGGTGGTATTGAACCCATCATATATCCTACCATGCACTCTGCTGTCTTCAATCATAGTCAACAGATCAAAAGATATGAGCTCATAAAAATGGATGAAAAACTCAATGGGCCATCCATCAAGCCCAGGGCTTTTGTCCCACTTGAACCATTTCAATACACCTTCAAGTTCGCCCAATGTAACCGGTGCATTGAGGTCATCCATCTGTTCCTATTCCACAAATCGTTTCAAATGCTGCGTAATGCGCATGATGTCTGGAATATCAATGCAATTTGACGCCCTATAAAGTTTTGTGAAATTTCTGGTGCCCAGGTCAAATAATTGAGACTGCGTTCTCACAGTAAATCCATTGTTATCTGACAGTTCCTAGATGGCATTTGCAGCCCTTCGGCCATTTGCATGCTGCTGAAAGAATTTGGTATTTTCATCACCCGCTTGTAACCATATAGCCCGGCTTTTAAGCCTCCAGTATTCCTCATTTTGTCTTAGAAATTTAGATTTTTCGGATTCAAGAGCATTTAATTGTTCCCTGGTATCATCATTTCGATACCCCAGCAAATCAGCATTGTTAAGACAGGAAATCTTATTTTCAATATTATGCAGAGCCTCCCTCTCCGATCTCTTTTTGTTCCGAACCCACTGAATGGTAAGGTTTTTAATGCGGTTAATATTGTCATTTATGATTCGACCCGGATCACGTTCATTCAAAGGGCCACAGTGCTGCCAGGCCCGAGTGACCATCAGGTGGTATTTAGGGTCTCTCAACCAACGAGAATTGAATTTGAATGGGGAAGGAGCCCTGTTAGGGCCACACTCAAATTCCAGATATATTGGAGAGTGGTCAGATTTTCCACCCATCCCCACTCACTGACGAGCACGAGTCATAATAGGTAGGAGAGACTGCTTAATGAGAAATCTGTCTAATCTGCGAGCCAAAGCAGCATTGCCAGTCCTTCTGTTCCTCCAGGTGGGTTGGATCTTGGTAGTTTGAATGTCAATAAGATTTGAGGCACCGAGCATAGAGTTGAAAAACTCAGCCAAAGGATCCGGGGTGGCTTGGGGGCCCCAAGATTCAAAAATACCTAAAGAGAAATTTAGATCACCACCCAAAATAATGTGGGGTGCATCTAGCAAAGAACAAGACATAAAGGAGGTCCAGAAATTCTCTCTATTAGTGCAGGGCCCATAAATGTTGATCAAGGTAAATTCCACCTCCGAATTACCAAAAAGGACATTCATAGCCAGTACTCCAGTCCGGCCCCAACAGTTTGTCATCTGGGTGGTCCTGTCATTTATACCCAACGCACAACCCCCAGATCTCCCAAATGCATCAAGGGTGATGAAGGTCCAATTAGGTAGAAGAGAAGTCAAGGTAACCTGCATAGCAGGGCCTGCACCAAGCATTTCCTGAAGAAATAGAATGTCAATGGGTTTTTTTGCTATCAATTCCCTGAGGGCCAATCTCTTGTCAGGGTTGGCCAGACCCTTGCAATTGAAAGAGAGGAAAATCATGATGTAACAGTCAACAAGGGTCTTCTAGCTCTAAGGACCCACATAAGAGAGGATTGAGTGCCAGCTTCCACTTCGAGATTGGCTCTTTTGATCGCCTTCGCCAATGCAGAAGGTCGACCACGAGTTTTGTTGGGTATACAGTCCAGACCCGACCCAATACCAAAAGTCTCACCCGAGTGTGAAAGTGAGAGAGATCTAAGATAATAGTTATGACACGATGAGGGAGTCTCTGAAGAGGAGGATGAGTGGCAGTGGTGTGAATCAAGGGAGTGGATGACGGATGAGCCATAGCAATGGTGCAGCATACCGAGGGGAGTTTCAGTGTATGGCTAGTCAGAGTCGATGGTATGCAAGTATAAGTAGTAGAAGAGGAATGATTGATTACAACATTGCCAGATGTAGTGTCAAGAATAGTACTAGATGGTAAGACTAGATTACAATCAGTAAACAAGGAGGCATTGGAAGGAGAAGTACCCAGGATAGATGAGGTCCGCTGAGTAGGCTCCATCGTAACCAGAGGGTGAGATCTGGGATACGAGGTAGTCCACGATGGGAGTACAGTCTACACCAACCCAGCATCTCTCGGGGTATCCGGGTTTGACAAAGGCGCATCAGCAAAGCCTAGCACAGTACTGTTCACCGGCACAGTCTGTGTACCAATCGAACAAGATTTCTTTGAATCTTGCCTGCCAAATCCATTCTTTGGACATTCTTTGTACAAGTTTCCTACTTCATGACACTTCATGCATCGAAATGGCACACCCTCATAGTCTAGTGGTTGCTACCACATCATCCCATCAAATAGCATGTTGAAGTTTTTATAGAGACCATCCCGAGTGTCCAAGAAAATCAAGATTTGAGCCACAGCTCGACTACCCGATGTCAGGTAGGATCCGTCATGGTCTAGATAAAGGCCAAAGTGTCCTCTGATTTTCCTAAGCACAGAGTCACTCCAAAATTGCAGTGGCAGACCCGGCAGCCTCATCCAGATGGGGCCTGCTCCCACATTCTCCTTTTTGGGGTCGAACAGAGGAACCTATCTCTTGAGGTAGACAGGGTGCATCTCAAGATGCCAGTAATGCTTGAGTGCCCAGTCCGATTGATCAGGATGATCAAATGAGAGAGAAAACCATCCTTTGATGAGTACCTGGACTTCTGGGAGAACATCAAGAGTCCCACTCCAGATCTCATGAGTCCACCGCTGAAGCCGAGTCGCGGAGTATTTTCGGCTGCGGACCTTCCCCACAAGAGTCTTGGCCGCAATAATGCTCCAGTCCACCATACCGCTCTCACTACCAAAGTTTGTGATATAGCTGAGTTTATTCTTGGTGACCCTGTGCTGTTTCTTTGCTTTGAAGCAGCCCTGCCCCGACTCAACAGAGGTATCTAATTCTGAGGATGTACAAATATTCTTCGGTATAGAGAGGTCCTCTGAAATATTAGCAAACCCCCCCGAGGCCACCGATGGTCCAGTGGAAGCCAAGTCAATATGTGCCACGCCGCCAAAGTCAGAAGGTCCATGTGTGGTAAGCCATTGAGGGAGAGGTCCCCCAATGCTCAATTGAGCCAGTGAACGGGATGCATCCCCGATATCTTGATAAACCGCCTCCGAGAAATGCTCTGAGCACCCGATAAAAACACTCGTTAGTGTGTCATTTCCAGCCTGGGAGAAATCCAAGGGTCCAATATCTACACCCGAGGGCGAGTCGAATGTGAATAATGCAAGGTCACCCGAGGGCATGTTGCAGCCCTCCACGCTAGCCAAATCGAATGGAGCAGGAACCTCCACCTCAGGAGACGGGTCTAGGTCAGACATATTGGCTACCACACCATGTGCATCAAGTCCCCAAATATCGACCCCCTCCAGGGGATCCTCCGAATAGTCCACCTCATCATCATAGTGACTCATTATAGAGAGTGAAGGACCAGGAAATAACCGTGAAGCACCTGCGGTGGGAGGTCAAAACCCCCAAGAAAAATGGTGAAGGATATCCGGTCCAACTGACAGAGCGTAGACAGTAATTTCAGATCTGGTGCAAACGCCAAAATGAAATAGGGGCCCGATGAACGGCCAAAGAAAATACTAATCAGGGTCCACAGACCCGAACGGCCCCACCCAAAACAGCGGGTCGGCAAACCAGTGAAGAAAATCTCAAGAAAAGTATAATGATGCGCCCTACGCAAACCCAGCAATAGATGAGAACAAACCCCGGTCTGAATCTGTCACTCTCCCAACCTGATAGCAACCGAGTATATATACCAAAGAAATACGGGATACAACCACAAAGTCGGTCAAACAGATGCCCTGATCAAACCATAAACTAACCAAATCACAGGACTTAATAAATACTGTGCCGGGAACAAAACAAAAACCTGTGAGACAAACAGTGTCCCGCCTTCACCATACAAGGGACCCATCTTCACTAGTAGAATCCTAGCGCTTAATTTTTATTTTTTATTTTTAAATAGTAATGACTAGATATTTGCATTAAATTTGTGCCATAACACACATATATCAATTTAAATAAAAGTTATTATTATTATTAAATATAAATATATAAAAAGTTAAAATAAAAAATATGATATATTCATTTATTTTTAAATTAATGAAAATAATAATAATAATAATATAGCCATTTATTTTAGTTATTCAAAAATTTATTAGAAGAAAAATCAAATAATGATACAATAATTATAATAACAAATATGATATATTCATTTATTTTTTAATATAGTTATCACCACCCTTCACCAAGAGACTAAACATCATTGACACAGTGGGCATTGAATATAATCAAGTCAATAGTGACTAGCCATTGACGTGAAAGACTGTAATATTCCTTTTCTTGATCTGGTAAAAGTGGAAGGAATTAGTCAATGGTATTACTGTGGTATTTTCCCATGGTATTTGTTGTTGGTTTTCGAGGAAAATAATAAAATAAGGTCTATCAAGCCTATAAAAAGGGATAGAAGCTAGGCATTTAGGATCATTCTGGTATTATCTATCTTATTGTGTTTGGGTTGAGAACGTGGCATGGCCAGTTCTAACATTGATCCTGGGATGAAAACCCCGTGGTGAATTTGTCTAGTGGATCCTTCCAGGGTCCACGATTGCACTTCAGTATTGGTCTTCTGTTTTAATGAGCAGCTGAGCATGCCACTGCAAAGGCTCAGATATTTTTGGTGTGGGAATGTATCTTTGTTTTCAGTTAATAATATAAATAAAAGGGTTGCATTTCTATATATGTTTGTGTTATTGTTTTTGATGAAAAGTATTTTTTAAATCAGAACACTAACATGTTCTAGATCTATTGAAATTTTCATTGTTTGGAATTTACAGTGGTTTCAGAGCTGGTTTTCCCTTCCAGCGTGTGGGTTTATTGCATAAATTCTGAAACTAATTGAGAGTTTAAGGAAAAGCTAGTTTTCGGTGATCTGCCATAATCATCCTAGCTAGAAGTTGATTAATTTCGGTGGCTTATTCACATACACCCTAGTTAGTATTTGAAGAAATATCAATAATTTTATTGTTATATTAACATTTAAGATTTTGTAGATCCATTCCTTTCTGATCCAATTTATCTTTATTCTAGAATCTGTTAGATCTGTGGAGCAAAGAGCTATTGCTTAAGTCCAAAATTAAAAGAGCATTAGATCTGGGGTTGAAACTAAATAGTCCAACAGATATCATTGAAACCTGGAAGGCCGATCCATTACTGTCATAATTGTTAATGGGCCACATGTGGAAGTACTAGAGAGATGTGAGAACAATTCCAGTGTTTGACGTGCTTGTTGTTGCTGCAAAGGAAAAGGTTCTGCACCAATAGATTATTAAGTTGACCAATTGCGTGGTGGTAACATTATCTGCCTTAGTGATATCCAATTGAAATTATGCATTACCCTTGATATCGGTCATCATATGGCTAATATGGTATTCATTGCCCCTTTGGTTGGACTAGCATATGGTGCATCATATGGTCTTCATACAACATCGCAAAGAGCCACATAATCATATGCATGGAGATCGATTTATTTAACAAGAAGACGAGTTGTTGATTACTTTAGTGCCAAAATTCTTCAGATAAGAGGCCAAATAATTATTGTTGAGGGTCAAATTGCCTCTCTGTCTAGAGGTCAGTTTGCCCCATCTAAGATCAGTCTTGTGCTCAGAAATTAATGCAAAACGAGAGCATAAATTGGAGGAGTTATTCATCAGTATGGTCAAATTCTGGGTTTATAATTAATATCTGAAGGGTGAAGTTGAAGTGCAAGAGGATCCATTTCTTCTTCAACGAAAGCTGCATTCAGTACTGATTTCTAGAAGGCCGAGATTGGAAGTTTGTATTCATTAGCCTAGATCTAAAGAAATTTATTAAGGTTCAGGATCTTACTATGTAAATAGGCATCCAAGCTGTTGCAACATATAATATAGTATAGGGGCAGGAAAAAAATGTGCATATGCCGATGGTTGTATAGCATATATGCCACAGTTGAAGATCCAGGGGTTACTGTTTGTGTAGAAGGGGGAACAACATTGTGATCGCTCTGTGGAGAGGGATTGACAGGCAGTGCTAAGGAGGCCAATAATTCCAATTGGATAAGATTTTCAATGAAACATCCAAATTTCTCAAACTTGGGAAGTTATGTCTATCCATCATCATTTCAGAGAGATCGATTCTCTTACTTCAGGGCCGATCCGTGATGAGTGGAGAACATAAGTTGCAGATTGAAGCCAGTCGGCCGAGGATCTGAGACACAATATCGTGGAGCCCCGTGCAACATTGAAGGGCCATTCATCGCCACAGTTCCGCGTGATCTATCCATTGCAACAGAGAGAGTGCCATTACAATAATTCATGCATAATCAGGTGATGGATATCGCAACTCATTGTGGTGAAGAGGAGGGCGAACAGAGTGCAGTGCCAGAGCTAGGGACGCAACCTCTACACATTATAAAAAGGTGCCAATACACCTTGTCGAAGGATGCAAGACTGCAACCCGCTATCACACCGAGTAGAGGAGCGAAGCCCTGAAAGATGACGTTCAGTTCCCACCCTACAACACAACTCTTCAGTGTAATGAGTTGTTTTTATAAGATGTGGGCCAAATTAATAAAATTGGGGGCTTATCTCTCGTCGTATTGAAGCCATTCAGCATTCAGAAGGGCCGATATATCCTTTACGGGTATTGGTTGGAATTTAGGAGATATAAGGATTTAAAATGGGTTTGATTTATATCCTTTACATCATATGAGTTTCCATTGGTCAATAAGGCATACGTCAAGTATCCAAATGGTGCATAGTATTAACACTTATATTCAACATAGAAAGGTCATCGATTTCCTTATGGAGGCTGAAGATTCAAGCCTAGTTCTCAAAAGGGTGTAAATCAATTTTATTGAAGAAAGCCGAAGAGAGAAGAAAAATTATTGAGATCCATTGATGCCAAACCACAATGTCATCATTTTACTCTTGGAAATGCCACAAGAATCAACATAATGATACATCACTCGATTCTATGGGCTACAATACTTCTGTGGATCACATATGGCAAGAATATACATATCAAAAGCTAAATCAGAACAACAGGCCTTTCTCTCGAAAGGTCCATGTTATCCTTCAGCAGTCAAAAGATATCCGGAAGGAAGATGTAACAAGCAAGTGTCTCTTTGAACTTGGATCCAAATTGCAGGATACAAAAATAGAATATGTCCTCCTACAGCAAGACACATTAAATATGGCTTTGAGCTTGATAGATAAATTAGAATGGGAAGGGTCAAGTTGGGCATTGAAGCCATCCATGCTTGCTTTGATACAACCTAGGTTCTTGGAGCATTCTTTTGAAAAGGTTAGACTCACAATCGCCTCTTGTCTCAGTAAAATCATAGCCTTAACAACACCGCTATTTCCCTACAATGATGAAATCATGAGGAGGAATTTTAGGGTAATGGTAGATGCACTCCAAGGGTTGGACAACACCACCCTTATTACTTTTTTCAGAAGCGCACAATTTTGGAATGCATGGCGAAATTCAGATTTGGTATACTTATGCTGGATCTAGAGTGTGATGACTTAATCCTTCAGATGCTCCAATACTTATGCACTGGAATCACAACATCTCATCAAAACTTCATCAAAACATATATGCAAAAGATCATGTCTCCGATCTTAGGAGAATATAGGGCCATTTGTGAACAATTGAGATCCAAATTGTTGGCCATTTGGAGGAAGGAGCTAATTGTATCACCTGCTGCTTATGAACTAGCTTAGGGGTTGATCAATCAGAGCATCAAACTACTTAGAAAGAAGTTAACCAAGGAGGAACTAACAAAGATTTGTGGAGACAGCAAGAATGAACTAAGGAGGAAAGGCTTATGCTTTGTATGTAAGGGAGCTTGGGCCCTTAACCATTCATGTCAAGGTGATAAGGAGGAAACAAAGATAGAACAAGAGGAGATTCCTTTAGATCATGGGAGTCTTTTCTAGCTGGGTCTATTGATCTTCGAGATGGTGAGCAACATCATGAAATTATTCAGGGAGGCTTGCAGGATGACACGCATTTGGAAGTGCATGAGGAAATTCTACCTAATGGCATTGATGAGGTAGAATCCTATACAATGGAGTTCGTAGATCCCCAAGGGAATATCCATAAAGAATATGAACAATCAAGTATAGATAAAAGTCCACCAATGCATCTATGTTCGGCAGTTGAAAGGGATGAACATATTGTCTCCACAGATGAAGGAGACCTGGGAGATTTGAGTGAGGATCCAACCATAGTGAACCAGCATGATGAGTATGATCACAAGGAGCAACATGACAAACATAATGTGCAAAATGGACCATTCCTAAAGAGTTGGTCAAAGGCTCAAGTTGAAGATGTGGTCATTGGGCATCGGGTGCAAACAGATACAAAGACAGTCAGCACAGCACTAGAGTTTCCAGTAGAAGACTTTCGAGAAAGGATCAAGCATTTCAAGATAGATCTTATGTTGTTGAAGCATAAAGTCTAGACAGTCCAAGACACTGCCTTACAGGAGAACAGAAAAATTGAGGAACTCATAAGGGTATGTGCCAAATCAAAGACCAATTTGTCTAGTGTTGAGGAACGACTCAAATCCCTCACAAAGCAGAAATAGGAGTACGATTGGGAGTTCCAAAGAAGCCCTCTACGGGAATACATAGATAAGGCTTGCAACACCAACAACCCACCTTTATACATTGGGAAGAGTATGGCAGAGTTCTCCAAATGCATCATGTTGGGTAACCAAGTAGGGCATCATGAATTGAGCATTGTACAACATCAACATAGTAGATTTGCAGATATTCATCCTTCCCCAAGTATGGATTGGCGAGAGATTATGATTTGGTATTCTATTGATGGATTGATTCTTTGGAGGATACTCATAGCCAAGGGCATATTGCAGCTTGGGCCCTTTGGCATGGGCAGTGATGGAGGGCTGAAATGGTACCATAACCCAGAGGTCCCAGGATTTAGGTGGCATTGGGATCCAGGAGAATCCATTGGGGGCAGGATTGGCCAAAGGATTGTTTGGGATCTAGGTAAATCTATTGAGGGAAGGATTGGTCAAAGGATTGTTTGGGATCTAGGTATCGAAGGATTGTTTGGGATCCTGGTATCAATGTACAAATGCTTTTGTTGTGGATAGAAGTGGATCGCTTGAGGAAAAACAATCTTTGGGCGACAGGATTTGTAATATTCCTTTACTTGATCCAGTCAAAGTGGATGGAATTGGTCCATGGTATTACCGTGGTATTTTCCCATGGTATCGGCCCATGGTATTTGTTGTTGGTTTTCGAGGAAAATAATAAAATAAGGTCCATCAAGCCTATAAAAAGGGATAGAAGCTAGGCATTTATGATCATTCTGGTATTATCTATCTTATTGTGTTTGGGTTGAGAACTTGGCCTGGCCAGTTTTAGTATTGATCCCGTGATGAAAACCTTGTGGTGAATCTGTCTGGTGGATCCATCCAGGGTCCATGATTGTGCTTCAGTATTGGTCCTCTGTTTTAATGAGTAGCTGAGCATGCCACTACAAAGGCTCAGATATTTTTGGTGTGGGCATGTATCTTTGTTTCCAGTTAATAATATAAATAAAAGGGTTGCATTTCTATATATGTTTGTGTTCTTGTTTTTGATGAAAAGTATTTTTTAAATCAAAACACTAACATGTTCTAGATCTATCGAAATTTCCATTGTTTGGAATCTTACAAAGACATATATGTGGAATATGGGAGACTCTATAGAGTTTTGTGTATGAAGGCAATAGTCAGTAACCTTTGGCGCGGTTCAATGAAGTCCATAGTAATAAATCATTCGTGTCAAATAAATATAATACAAAGAATTGGAATGGAATGATTGGTCGGCCACAAACTTTTACAATAAAATCATTAATGATAACCATTATTTCCTAGGCCATAAGTTATTTAATGCTGGTGGATAGTATATATTTACTATTAAATTTAAACAAATTTAAATCTAATAATAGACATATACTACCCACCAACCTTAAATATTCTTAAAATATACATTAGGTATTGACTAGATATTGACTCATGTAACATATATTCCATATAAAATCTATATATATAGAATAGTGGAGAGAGAGTAGAGTTTTTAAAGAAGGAAATAGTCATTAACTAGTCATGCACTACAAAGACTTTAAAAGGAATAATTCGTCATCCAAAGACTTTTACTTGTAATGAAGTCAATAGTCACTCACATTCATCCCGTAATGACAGATATTTATCCTGTAAAGGGATTTGTATAAATTTTAATATTGTGTTGACAAGATATATATCTGCACATACATGAATTTCAAATAAAATAATTTGATAACTCAAAGACTTTTAAATAATGAAGTCAATTTTCATAAATAATTTGCGTGCAATAATTATAATACAAAGACTTTGCATGGAATAATTGATTGTCCACTAACTTTTACAGATTACGGAGCGAAGTCATTTGCGTGTGCAATAATTATAATACAAAGACTTTGCACGGAATAATTGATTGTCCACAAACTTTTAGAGAGCGGAGTCGAGTCATTAACCATTCCCATGGTGCACGTCACGGAAAGTTTAAAATATTTAATGTATGAAGACAATAGTGAGTAAGGGTGGGTGAGCGCAGTAGATGGACTTTTGATGGCATAATGGACCATCCAGTACATGGACTTTTGATGGAATAATGGAATAATGGTGCACGTCATTGAATAATTGGTAAAGTATTACTTCACCTATTCCATTGGTCGGCAACTTTCCTTTATCATTAAACCCCATCCACACTATACATCTCTCTCGCTCTATTTGAGGTTAGAATTATTTGTCCTCAAATAGAAAATCGTAACAATGATAATAATACGCGTAACCATACTATGCTCGGTGAAGATTATGGTGACAATGAAGTCTCACATTAATATGTTTTTTATCAATTCTTTAATTTGATAAATAATTATTAGTTTAAATTAATTTTAAATCAAATATTTGGATATGAAAATATTTTTTTTAAAGTTTTTTTCATCTTAATATATTTGATTTTTTTAGTATATGATAAAATTAGAGTTAAAAAAATATTTACATTGGTTATTTTTATATATGAAACAAACATGTTATTTGTCAACTGGAAAGAATTATACATTTCCATAATATTGAGCATGAAATGAATTGCATGTCTCTTTTATACTAAGAAACACACCATTAAATGTTTTAACTATAAGAAATTTTACTTTCAATATCATAGTGGGATCTAAAAAGTGTTAGTGTTATTTTCCAATTTTCAAATACAACCAAGTATTGTTGGTTGTAAGTTTAAGTGGGCATCCTTATATGTTCAACAAAGAAAACTAGATCTTTTTCCTTATTATATATAGTAGACATTCTCTTATATTTGATACAACAAATCAAATAGATCAATTCCATTATCTCTTGTATAAGGTGTTTTTGGGTTTCAGAGTAGTTTATGTTCCTGGGGTATTATTGTAAACATCTTCATGGTATTAGATAAAACCTTTACAAACCCCACTTCATTTTCTCAAAAATATTTGTAGGTTGTTCCATCTCCAAGATCCAAATCAATAAGATTGAATACCTATTGTTTGTGGCATCATGTTTCTAGTTGTAGATCTAGTTCTTCAACCACATATCCCGTCCTTAGCATTTTAGAGATAACAAATCAAATCACACATGGATCTTGGGTAATAGTTAAGAATTCCATAAAGTTATTTTTTGGGGGCGAAATGTTTGCTTGGACATATAATTATATATAAATTTATAAAACAATCAATAATTAGAACAAAAAAGTCCAAAGCAATTGGAATGTGGATGTGGTAATAAAAAACTTGGCCTCCTAAGTTACCTTGGGGAGATTAGGGTCATAAATGTATACTTCTTTCCTCTATTTAAAATCCCATTTATGAGGTTACAAACATCCTATGTTTATTAAGAGTTTTCCCAAGATATAAATTTCATTGAATTCTATGTCTAGGGTGCCAAATTAGAGCCCTTTGAAGATTTTTCGTCGGTGCCACACCACCCTCGGAGAAACACATGGACCTAGGAAGCCACATTATCTGCCACATGTCAATTGTATCATGCATGATAATGTGGCACAAATGGTGGAATATTTAAAGGGTTCCTATAATTTTGAATAATAAAATATCTTTGCAACTTTTATCATTTTAGCAAGATCGACTTGAAGTCTAGGTATCACCAAGTACCAATTGAACCCTCTGATGTGTGGAAGATTACCTTCAAATCCAATGAGGGCGTTTTTGAATGGTTGGTCATGCCTTTGGGGTTGACGAATTCTCCCACAACCTTCATGAGGCTGATGGATGACATCTTGTGGCCATTCACCAACACTTTTGTAGTGGTGTACTTGGATGACATCCTGATCTTCAGCCAGACTTGGGAAGAGCACCTCCACCACATCTGAAAGGTCCTCCAAACACTGCGACAACACAAGTTGTGTGCCAATTTGGAGAAGTGCAATTTTGGCATGACCCAAGTTCAATATCTGGGATACATTATTGATGAGCGGAAGGTGCATGTGGATCCAACCAAGATCCAAGTCATTCGAGATTGGCCAACCCTAACCACTCTAGCAGAGCTCTGCATCTTTCTGGGTCTTGCCAATTTCAAAAGCAGGTTCGTGTTGGGATTCTCTCATATCACTTGGCCCTTGAGTCAAGTCAGCAAGGGAGGAGTGAAATCAAAATTATTTTGGTCTGAATCTCAACCGAAGGCATTCATAGAGTTGAAACATCTCCTCTGCTTTGCACTAGTGCTCACATTACCAGACTTGAAACAACCACTTGAGATTGAGACATATGCCTCTGATTATGATGTTGGGGCAGTTTTTACTCAACAAGGGCATCCAGTGGCATATCATAGTGAGACACTTTCCGACACAGTCTGGAAGTATCCAACTTATGAAAAAGAGATTTATTCCATTGTGTAGGCTTTCTGATAATGGAAGCATTACATTTTGGGGAAGGAAACGATCATCCACACAAACCGCCAACCCCTATATTTCTTACAGACACAAGGGAAGTTGCAGAACAATCACATAAAAAGTGGTTCACATACCTACAATAGTTTCATTTGAACATCAAGTACAAGAAGGGCAACACCAATAATGTTGCAGACTGCCGCAACTGACCACCGATCATGGCGCTAACCACCGTGCTCAACTCTTATGGGCACGAGACTTCTGATTGGCCGCTTCTCTATGAAAGCAATCCAGAATTCAAACACACATACAAGGCACTCTTGGAGGGTAAGAAAATTCCAGATTTTCACCTCTAGGATGCACTGTTATGTCACTTGGGAAACCTTTTTGTTCCTTCAAGCGAGCATGCCAAGAGGATTTGAGAAGAGCACTACAGTCGGGTCGCTAGGCATTTTGAGGTCGAGAAAATAGTGGCATTTTTGGGATTCCAGCTACTAGGTCCCATTGACGTAGCCATGCCATTTAAGGCTACTCAGGGAGATTTGACTCATGTCTACTCTGAAGTTGATAAGGCGAACAAATTCATTGAGTGCATTCAACACATCCACCAACAGGTTCATGACATATTGGACAGAGCCAATGCTAAGTATAAGCAGTGACATGATCAATATCAGTTGCCACACAACTTCCAGGTGGGAAAAAAAGTGTGGTTACATTTGCAAAAGGAGCGCCTCGCTAGAATCCACTGGAAGCTTCGCTCGCTTAGGGGACAATGCCTTTTAGCTCAATATTCCACCATTCCTTAGTCTGCACCTAGTGTTTAATGTGGACCTCCTTTAGCCCTACTTTCCACCTCTACTGAACACATCTGACATTCACTAAAAGGAAAAGACCCTCTAGCGGAGGTTATAAAGGATCTTTTTAGTGTTATAAAATTGACCAAAATTGTCAAAAAAACATTTTCTACAACATCTTTTTTTGGTAACAGAGGTTTTGGTGGAGCTTTTAATGGAATTTCAACACAACTAAAAAACCTGGGCGACTGGAGGTTATTACAGTTGTTTTTTTCATCGGTGCGCTACTAAGGTGTTAACGCACCGATGCGTGTCATATAGACGGTCGGCCTAGGGCGGTCGAAGGTGCATGCACCAGGCTGTAAGGGTATACAACCATACCAAGTGCACTATACATGATATAACACACATGGCTGTTCTATTTGGTATTGAGATTTGTGCGGTGCCCATATGTCATATCAACGCACTGGTACGTAGTCTTATAGAAGCATACTGGTGTGTAGTATCAGACAAACACACCGATTGTTCTAATTCGTATTGGGATTTGTGCGGTGCCCATATGTCGTATCAATGCACTGGTATGTAGTCTTATTGAAGTGCACTGGTGCACATTATCAGAAAAACGCACCGATTATTCTAATTCATATTGGTATTTGTGCAGTGCCCATAGGTTGTAAAAATGCACCGGTGCGTAGTCTCACATAAACATATCAGTGCGCAGTATTGCACAAATGCACCGAGATTTATAATTGGTATTGGTATTTTTGTGGTGCCCATAAGTCGTAGAAACACACTGGTGCGTTGTATCATACAAACACATCAGTGTTCATTTTGTATTTTTTAGAAACATTGACCTATGACATTGCAATTATTGTGATTTTTAAAAATTCATTATTCATCAAAAGTCGACACATCTTTTTTTTCCAAAGAAAAAATAGAAAAATCTATTAAAATCATAGAGAGTTCCATAGTATATGCATAATGCATTCAAAAAACTGCATTTCCTTCCTTTTCAGAGAGGATATGGAGTTACTGCAAGTGAAATATAGTTCACTGCTAGTGTCTAGTTGAGAATGAAGTCAGCGTCCATGTTCCCCCCCGCCCCCTCAGGTTCCTTTATAAAGGAAAACACCCAAAACAGGAGGTAACAAAAGGACTGAACCGAGGTAAAGCTCCTTTTTTCATGAAGCTGGATGGTAGACACCGATCCAGTTTTCATACAGAAAGCACAAAAATTTTTGAATTTTTTTTCCCTGTCTCCTGGGCCTCCTCATGGAGGAAAACAGCCCGAAACAGAGACAGATAGAAAATTAGTTATAAAAAGTATAATAGTGCAAAAGGGAAAAATTGGGAGTTTGAAAAACATATGAAGATAATTACACAAGTAGTTATGTCTCATCAGTTGAACATAGGTTGTTCGAGATTTAGAACCAACCTGTCTTCCACTTCGACAGCTATCCAGAGCCCCAGATCATGCTGAACACACTCTTTAGAAAGAAGGTCTGCTTCCTAGTTCCACTCCCTGTAAATATGGCAAATAGATATCTCGTTAAAAAGAATTTTCAATCTGGATACCTCATTAAGAAATGGATGCAAGATGTAATTTAAGCAACATTGAGTCCCATTGAACCACTTGATAATGTTTAGAGAGTCTTCGAAGATATAAACCTCTCTGCATCTTAAAAGAGAGAGCCAACGAAGAAGAAGATGAAGAGCTTTTAGCTCTGCAAAATTGTTTGTCCCCTGCCCTAGGCCAACAGAAGCTTTGAGATATTTCCCTGTGGGGAAGTGAATGACCAGTCCCACTTTGCATCTATCCTGTGGGTCCGAAGCAACGTTAAAATAGGCCCAAGGGATAGTTCCTTTGATTATTTCTGGAAGAATGTCTCTAGAAGGGAGTGCCTGTTGGGGGCTTGGAATGAATTCGTAAATAGCAACTCCTTCCGCTGCTAGTTTGTTTATGGGAACTAAGGAATTCTTGAAGATTGTGTGGTTCCTTGCAATCCAAGATCCCCAGGCTATCAACAGGGGTATGTTCCTGGCGTTTTCATTTGGTGCATCTTTCCACCACTTCTGCCACGCTTCCTGTATCTCATTTCCTTCCCATTTATAAGAAATTTTTAGAATCCTGAGAGTTTCATTCCATAGACTGATGGAGTAAGGGAAAGTGAGAAAAAGATGATGAGCCATGTCCAAATTTTTCTTGCACAGAATACACCATCTCGGGCTTATCTTACCCCTTTTTTGAAGGAAGTCCCAGGCAGGAATTTTTTTTTGAAGAATACACCAGAAAAAAAGTCTGGCTTTTGCCGACCCTTTCAGTTCCCACAATGGTTTGTGCCACCAGACCTGGGCTCCCCAACCTTTCTGGGACATGAGCCAACTATAACCGAGTTTTGGAGAGTATGTCCCCGATGGGGAGTGTACCCACCTGAGTTCATCCCTCCTCTCTTGTAACCTGATATTTGAGTTTTGAATATCCCTCAGGAAGATCTCCCATTCCTCCATCCACCTTTCTTAAAGCTGTAAGTCAGTCCCGGTTGCCCATCCTTGTCTCCACAGAGTTTTTCTATCATGGTTTGCAATCTGATTCAAGCTGGTGAAGCCTCTAGCATTCAAAAACTCAATGAGATCTCTAGAAAGCAAAAAACTCCCTGTGCAGCCCACCCAAGGGTCCCTACCCAACCTTACCCTGGTTCCATCGCCAACCTACCAAGCTAAGCCTTACTCGAGAAGATGCACTGAGTCAAGAGTGGCTTTCCAAACTATTGACACATTTTTACCTGGTTTTTTAGGTAATCTAAGCCAATCCATAATTGACAAGGGGTCAATGCATTTTCTTTTTATAACAGAAGTTCAGAGGTTGTCCAAAGTTATAAGGCGCCAAGCAAGCTTAGCAACTAATGACTTCGAGAAAGAGGATATTTCTTTAATGCCCCAGCCTCCCCAAACTTTCAATCTAACAATTTTCTCCCAAGCCACCCAGGGAGTAACATGGTCCTGTTTTGAGCCTTCCTAAAGGAATTTGCTGCACATCTTATTAATGGAGTTGATAATGCTTTTAGGAACCCATGAGAGGCCAACCCAATATACTAGGATAGCCATTGCCACTGATTTTATCAATACGAGCCTTCCAGCTATTCAAAGCCATTTGAAACTATGGTGCTTCGTTCTTGCCTCAATTTTTGCTAGAAGCCACTTCCAATCCCAGATTCGATATGAGTCCGACTTTAGGAAAAACCCCAGATATTTAAAGGAGTCCTCGAGGGATTTGGCTTCGAACTGGAGGATTCCTTCAATTCTGTTCACTTCAGGCCTTGAAAGGCCAGCTGTTGCCATAGAGGATTTATGGTTATTGATACTGAGGCCCGTGGCTTTCAGGAAGAGAGCTAGAAGATCCTTTAAGCATCTTAAATCATGCGGGATACCATCACTGAACAGTAATATGTCGTCAAAAAACAGCAAGTGAGTGATGTACAAGTTCGCAGCTACTTCTATCCCCTTTAGTTCCCCTCTTCTTTTTGCTTCATGAATCATCAGGCTCAGGCCTTCCGCTACCAATAAGAATAATAAAGGGGATAACGGGCATCCTTGACGGAGGCCACTTTGAGGATTGAAGAAATCAGTTGCTGCGCCATTTATCAAGATAGCAATATTGGAAGAAGAGATACAGCTCATAACCCAATTGATAAAGTCAATCCTGAAACCAAGATGTATCATTAGCAACCTTAAATACATCCAGCTGATTTTATCAAAGGCTTTGGACAAATCAATTTTTACAATAGCTCCTTTTTTTTTCCTCTTTTAAGGCTATGGAGGGTTTCCTGGGCCACCCCAACGGCCTCATGGATTTGTCTTCCATCCAAGAAGCCGAATTGTTCCGACGAGATGATTTTAGAGAGAAAAGGTTTGAGACGGGAGGCTATCACTTTTGAAATGATCTTATACATGCAGGAGCAGAGAGAGATTAGGTGGAAGTCAACAAAAGAGAGGGGATGGTATTTTTTAGGGATTAGGGCCATGAAGGTAGCATTGAAAGGCTGATAGATTGTCCCCAAATTTCAAGACTCTCCTACCACTTTGACCAGGTCATCCCCCAGGAATTCAAAGAAATGCTGAAAGAATTCAACAGTTGTTGAGTCCCAAACTTGCATCTTTCTTATACACCTTTCTAGACATTTTTCATTCACCTGGACCTTCTAAGTCATCAATATCATTGCATATTAATTGTAAAAGAGCTTTTAAAATGGTTTTTAACTATTTTTTGTGTCTGCTGTTTGAATTAGATTTTTACTCATTTAGCTGCGGAATCTTGTCACTTTCCGCAGCTGCTGCAACTTTCCGCAACCATTCTATTAAAGTCTATATTGCAGGTGTCTTCAGGAAAATCGAGCCACATGGGCAAGTTAGAAATGACATGGACATGGATCGTGTCCTATTGGCTCAGTCAAATTCACCTAAGAAGGCTGTGGTCAAAGGTGGCCAAGTGGTGGCCAACCGAAGAGTCCCACGGTGACAGAACTCTGTTTCTCATCATGTGAAGATTTGCGTGGCCGTTTCTAAATCACGGGAGACATATCAACACCTGTAAACGGCTCCATAAGCCGAATCCAACAGCCACTCTCCATAGATTTAATCCTCACAGCGGCCATAATGCTAGATCTCTGGACGTGATGGTTCACGTGTCTTCTATCAGCGCAGACTTTAGGGAATTAGTTATATCACCCTCTGTTATAAATAATGCGTTCTCATACGCATAATAGTTAGCTATGTAATGTAATTGCGTCGCCATTGTGCTGTGACATTATTTCTCTGTTATGACCGCATTTTAATATATGAGAAGACTCTGTTCAAAAGCGTAATTCGTATTTGAAAGCTGTTGCCCGAGGTTTGTGCAGAGGGCCCCTGCACACGCTAAGGTTTTGTGTATTACTGTATAGTTTCATGCTTCATTTCTTTACATTCATTGTGCCATAGTCATTCACGTGTATATAGATTACATCTTTCATGGTATTTACATTTCATCTTTGTCCATAATCTTTCATGCTTTACATTTTACTTCTGTCCATAATCTTTTATGTTTTATATTGTTGTTAACTGATCAGTGTTTTGTTCCAGATTACAATAGGCAGCCCGGGCATTTGCACATCATTTTATAATGACTAATGACATGGAATCAATATTGTCCTTCTGCTGATTTCTTTTTCTTAGTTTTTGTTTAATTCCAGCACTGTTTTGTTTATTTCAGTCTTTCACATTTACTTTAAGTAGTTAGATTAGATATTAATCTGTTCATGTCATTTTCAGTTACCTCCGAAAGCCATAGCGAGACTAATGGTGAGGGATTGAAGTATGAGTGTATAGTTTGATATTAGTTTACTTTTCTGCAAGTTAGATATTAAATTGTTCATGTCATTTTTAGTTACCTCCGAAAGCCATAGCGAGACTAATGGTGAGGGATTGAAGTATGAGTGTATAGTTTGATATTAGTTTACTTTTCTGCAAGATATATATTAAATTTCTCATGTCATTATCAGTTACCTCCGAAAGCCATAGCGATACTAATGGTGAGGGATTGAAGTATGAGTGTGTAATTTGAAATTAGTTTATTTCTTTGCAAATTAGATATCAGATTTCTCAAGTTATTTATGATTACCTCCGAAAGCCATAGCGAGACTAATGGTGAGGGGTCAGAATATGAGTTGATGTAATTTGATTTTATTTTTACTTTACTTGCAACATTTTCTTTGAATACAGTTTCTTTTGTGTTTAGATAGCAGCAAGGGTAATGGTTTTCATGATCAATAGTTCACTGTTTGTTTAACTAGAATAGTGGCACATTTTCATTTCCTTTTAGGAACTAATTTTCTCATTGTATGTTTCAAAATCCTTTTGAAGTTTGAAGTTTGGTAAATCATTATAAAGGACATCATTGCCTTGAACAATCATAACCATACTTGTCTTTTAGAATTTCCATCTCACATTAGGAAACCAACCAAGATAAAAAGAAAAAAAACAAAAACGACAAAAAGTAAGAGATAGGTTATCTTGCACATATAGTGCGCCACACTTCGTCAGCTTACGAATCCCGGATTGACAAATTAATGTAGCAATTTAGGACACACTAAATTGACCAAACATTTTGGCGCCGTTGCCGGGGAAGTGTAACTAGGTAGCCAATTTCTTT
>JAXQQM020093260.1:0-10800 GCA_034641835.2 Pinus albicaulis
AATCCTTATTAAGCTTGGCACAAGCAAGACATTGGGACAGAGCACCAGTTGGTGCACCCTCTTAGGTGGATTTTCCCCATTGGAACGAGGGTTGAACTGGCTAGTCGCGCCAAGGCCAAAAGATCAGTTTTTAGGGTTTTTTCAAAAGAAAATTTCTTCAGAGGAATGATTTTCCTTGTCAAGGGGGATACTATGAAAGTGGTTTTAGGTTATGTCACTACTCACAGGTCATGAAAAGACCCTCCAATGCGTTGACAAATTAATGTGTAAATAAAATTAGTTATTTTTATATTTGATTGTTTTTTTTGTTTTTGTTTTTTTTGGTTTTTTTTTTTTAATTACTAAGATGAAATCACCACTCTAAACATAAAAGATCGATGTTGCATCAACACTTTCCAAAATTAGAATGAAAATTACTAACATTTTAAAACAAATGTTCATACTTGATAAATAAAAAATCATCACTTCTCAAAATCGACATGAAAATCATGATATTAAAAAAAAAAAATCAAAGAAAATTTAAGGCTCCAAAAATATGCTAAAAAATAAATAGACAGGTTATTCTACATCAGCACTTTTCAAAATCATAACATTTAAAAAAAAAAAACATAAGAAATTTTAAAGTGCCAAAACTATGCTAAAAAAAAGGGTGATTTTGCATCACCACTTTTAAAAAATGGATATTTTTTTTGCTACCTTAAAAAAACGGGTACTAGGTAATTTTTTCGTTTGATCGGTAACTTTATTAGTCAACTTCATAACTTCCCTTGGTCGTATCCTAAACACATCCCTTGGTCCTTCTGCTCCTAATTTGCAGCTCTGCCTCTATCAATGGATCCTTCTCCATTAGGTCATTGAACATGGCTCTCCAATTTTCCCTCTAACTGGTTATTCGTCCATCAATGACTCAACACATAGGGTCTCTTGTTGAGTTGTTCACAACTCCTAAACTGCCGAATACTACTCCTTAACTCTTTGGGACTTCTTCTCTCTATTCCTTCCTGTGCTACTCCAATGAAGACAAACTTAGGGCATGGAGGGTTTCCCACTATGACTGTCAAATGTCCTTCTCCAACTTTCAACTTAGGGCTGAATCACTAGCCCACTTAGGTTGGCACTTCTTCCTTCAAGGGATCAACCACTAGGCCTCTTTACTTCACCCTTCTTATAGTTATCAATGTCCTTCTTAACAATTGATCATGGGCTACAAACAACACCTACTTGTTTCCCTCCTAGCAGCCTTAAGATGCTCCAACAATCTATCCTACACTAGGAAAACTCATCCACTAGCAACAAAATAACTTGAAACACCAATCAACATACATTTTATTCAATTCTGTCTTTGTGTGTACAACTGTAGAAACTCGACCTAGTTAGGGCTTCTAATAGTATTTGTTACCCGTCTTCTTCTACTACCAAAGTCCTTCCTCAGTCGCGACATTCCCTTATTTACTATCCTAAACCCTTAGCCCTCTAAAATAAGGTTTTCGGCCCTCTCGAAGCTGCTTCAACATAGCTCAACCTTCCTGTAATGTAATCGTAATTTTTGTGGCCTAAAAAAAAGAGACATACACTAAAGACACTCACAAAGTAATCCTAAATTTCTCTTCTAGCCTCGATATGCATTCCCAATCAACTCGTTCCTTGAGATAGTCACAAAACTTGTCCTCCTCACCTTCACTTAAGCCCCTTCTGATCTGCGCCCTAATCAAATGATGGTTACCTTTTAATCATTGCACTTGGATGTGGTGGAATGAGCCTCCAAATGACTTATATTTATATGCTTTTCAAGGGTGTGCAACAACTAGCCCTTGGGGGCTTATTTCATGTTGAGCCTACATGAAACCCTTTTGCAAAACCAACAAAAACCTTATAAACAAATATTTTCTCAACTTCTAGACCTCCTCTCTTGATTCTTGAAGTTGTCCCTTGCTCCTCTGAGGGTGCTCTTCCATCTTAAAGTGTCCAATGTCCAAAAGGATTCTTGGTTTCACACCCACAAGCTTGGGTGCAAAGGCCACATGTTGGGTCCTTAGCCCATAAAGCCATTTTGTGGTGACAATTCCTCTCGACCCTAGGGTTTGGAGTACCTCCCAAGATACAAATCTCAACACTTGCAAGGAGGGAATTGGTTATTTTCTCATACATGATAGACATGTGGTCAATTATGAGTCAAGGAAATTAAATGAACACGAGAGAAATTATGCAACACACGATTTGGATCTTGTAGCCATGGTGCATGCCTTAAAAATGTGGAGGCACTACTTTCTTAAAAGGAAATTTGTCTTAATGATAGATCAAACTGGCTGAAGTATTTGTTTAATCAACCTTGTTTTAATTTTATTAGTGAGTTTTATTTCGAGGTCAATCACATGAAGGGAAAAGAAAATTGAGTGGTTGATGCACTCAAAATAAGCATGCAAGTGATACACGTGGAAAGCATTGCTACATGTGAGACAAACATCAAGGAAATATTGCAACAAGAGTCGATGGGGCCAATAAGAGAAAACTATCAACTGAGCATATATGGATTATGAATGTACAAAGGTAGATTGTACATACCCAATATAGCTAACTTCAAGAATCTCATAATAAATGAGTTTAATAAAAGACCATATGCAAGTAACCTAGGATATCAAAGGATGATAACGACCACCAGGAAAATGTATTATTGGCCAAGAATTGAGGGAAAAATTATTGAATACATTGCGAAGTTTAGAATGCCAACGAGTCAAAGTAGAATGCAAACACCCTATAGGATTGTTGTAGCCAATATTAATTCTAGATTGGAAGTATGAAGTCATATTAATGGAATTCACCACTAACTTAACGATAACCCACAAGCAACATAATGCGGTCATGGTGGTAGTGGATAAGTTGAGCAAGGTAGCTCCCTTTATACTTCTGAAGTGTGCTTGTAAAGTAACTGATATTGCCCAGATATTTATGAAGGATATGTTCAGGTTGCATAACATGCGCAACAAGATCATTTGAATGGGATTTCAAGTTTACCTCAAATTTTTGGAAATCCTTCTTTACAGGTTTTGGAACCTATTACCCTCAAAATGACAGTCAAACTAAAAGGGTGAATAGAATATTGGAAGACATGCTGAGCATGTATGTTATGAAACAACCCAAGAAGTGGGAATATTTTCTCCTTTGGTAGAAATTACTTACAATATGGTGATCAAGAGTCGTTAAAGATGAGCCCTTTTGAATACCTATATGGCATGAAGTGTAATATCAAAATTAGTTGGGATAATCCAATGGATCTAGTCACACTTGGACCAAAGATGTTAATGTAAATGGAATGGGATGTAATTAACACAAGGCATAGATTGAAGGTAGCTCAAGACTGACATAAGATTTATGCATACGAGAATAGAACTCATAAGGAATTTCGAGTAGTAGGGCATGTGTATCTCCAAACTAGGCCAAAGAGAACTTGATTAAAAGTGGGATCATGTAACTAGAAAGCCCCAAGATATCGTGGACCCAACATTGGAGAGAGTGGGGCCAACAACACACAAATATACTTTTCCTTCCATAGGGAAGGCACATGATGGGTTTCGTATTATTTATTAGAATTTGATATAAGTAGAAACTAAAGGACAACTCCAAATAGAACCTCAATGCATACTCAACAAGAGGGAGATTGTGCTTTGTAATTGAGTCATTGTGCGGGTCAGGAAGCAAAGGAGATATTTTGGAGCAAATGAATCAACAAGGGAATCGAGGGATGTAATTAAAAAGGCATACCCATTTTTTTGTCTCTATATATTCAATTATATATTGTTGAAATGGCACCCCAAAGGGGCTTCTGATTTAATTTTCCCTTAATTAAATTGGAAGAAAAATTGTAATTTCATCTCATGACAACTTGCATTAGTTAATTAAGGCAGGATGACTGAATTAGCTTAGGAAATTCGAGTTGAGGGTCTGATAGGATGCATGTGGAGCTGTCCCATGATTTAAGGGGGACTAGTTATAACGATTTGTGAGTTGTAATTAGTTAACTAAATTAATTGAGTTAAAATCAGTTAAACTAGTTTTAACTGAGTGATGAGCTAGTGAGAGGTCTAGCGAATTATTTCTTATATAATTCACAAGTCGTGATAAATCAGTTAACTGATAATTCACTATAAGTAGATTTTTCATGACAGTTATAAGGAAGGCCCAGTTGAGTCTGAGGTTAAAGGAATGATAACTATCAGTTGTATAATTAAAAAATTGTACAGGTCAGTTATAGAGGCATGTGGAGGCCAAGGATGCATTGCCCAATCAATTAGAAGGAATTTCCTATTTAATAGGGCGACAATTCCTCCAAGAATGCGTGAGCAAGGCAGGCCGAGCACAGGCTAAGAATTGGTTAAGTAATTGACTAATTTTGGCTGGATCAAAGTGAGACAGTTGGCAGAGTGCAAGAGTTTCTCGGTGAGAGAAAAACATTGTATTGTTTCATGGTCTTGACTTTATACATTATATAAATAACGGGGTTTTAGGCAATTTGTTTTCCCCAGATACATGTTGGGTTGTGTGATTGATTGTCTCTTTCTCTTGCTTGTTATGTGATTGTGTGATCGTGTTTTGTTTCCACAAATTTTAGAAGGATTCAGTATCTTATTTTAGTACATTATAAGATTAGTTTGATCCCATTGTTAGATTTTCTACATGGTATCAAAGCTTCAAGAATCAAAATAAGAAGAGAATAATATATTGTTTTGATAAGATTCAAATTTGCAGATTTATTCTTCAGGATCCAGTAACAGATCACGATGTCTTTCAATGGCTTAAGACTTGTATATGCACTCGAGGGAAATTCGAATTACATAGCATGGAAGGATAGGATGGAGGTAGTGCTCGAGGACAATGAACTAAAGGCTTTAATAGACACTGATATCCCTCAACCCGCAATAGCAGATGCTCAACTTCTTGATGCATGGAAGAAGAATGTAACAAAGGTGAGATTTAATTAAGTTAAAATTAGTTTAACTATTTTTAACTGAGTGATGAGCTAGTGAGAGGTCCAATGAATTAAACCTGATTTAATTCAACAAGTAGTGATCAATTAGTTAACTAATAATTCGTTGTAAGTAGCTTTTGCATGACATTTATAAGGAAGGCCAAGTTGAGACTAAGGTTAAAGGGATGATAACTATCAGTTATATAATTAGAAAATTGTATAGGTCAGTTATAGAGTCATGTGGAGACCAAGGATGCCCAATCAATTAGAAGGAATTTCCTATTTAATAGGGCAAAAATTCCTCCACGAATGCGTGATCAAGGCAGGCTAAGCAGAGGCTAAGAATTGGTTAAGTAATTGGCTGATTTTTCTTAGATTAGAGTGAGACAATTGGCAGAGTGCAGGAGTTTCTCAGTGAGAGAAAAGCATTGTATTGTTTCATGGTCTTGAATTTATACAATATACAAATAGCGGGGTTTTAGGCAGTGTGCTTTCCCGAGATACATCTTGTGTTGTGTGATTGATTGTCTCTTTCTCTTAATTGTTATGTGATTGTGCGATCGTGTTTTGTTTCCGCAAATAGTAGAAGGATTCATTATCTTATTTTAGTTCATTATAAGATCAATTTGAATCCCATTGTTATATTTTCTACATGGTATCAGAGCACCAAGAATAAAAATAAGAAGAGAAGAAAAGATTTTGTTTTGAGCAGGTTCAATTTTGCATATTTATTCTTCAGAATCCAACAACAGATCAAGATGTCTTTTGATTGGTTTAAGACTTGAATATGCACTTGAGGAAAATTCGAATTATATAGCATGGAAGGACAAGATGGAGGCAATTCTCAAGGAAAATGAATTGAAGGCTTTCATAAACACTGATATCCGTCAGCCCATAGCAGCAGATGCTCAACTTCTCGATGCATGGAAGAAGAATGTAGCAAAGGCAAGAAGGATCTTGTTAGAGGGAGTTTGAGATCATATTGTCTCGAGTTTCCACGAAAATGTGACTCCATATGCTATGTCGAAGGCCTTTACAGATATGTATCATAATAGTAGTGACCACAAGAAGCTAGCACTGAAATAAAAGCTTAGGAAGATCAAAATGGAGAAGGGTGACACGATCCAAAAATACTTGAAGAAGTTCACTCAATGTTGAGACAAACTTGGAAGTGTTTGGATCACTGTTGCCTTGAATGATTTGGTGAGCCTAGCTCTTCTAGGCCTTCCCAAGAGTTGGAATAGCTACCAGGACTTTATTAGTGGTATGGAGAATCTACCGGATTGGGAGCGACTATGGTCCAATCTGGGACAAGAAGAAATTTAGTGGAGCACCAGAGATGGATCCTCATCAAAGACTCGCGATGAGGAGAACCGTGCCTTAGTTGGAAAGGCAAAGAAAGGAAAATGGAAGGAGTCCCATTCCAAATAGGAGTCGGGCTAGGCAGGAAAGAAGCGAGTCTTGTTAAAGGTAAAATGTTTCAACTTTCATGAGCATGGACACCATGCCACAAATTGTCCACAAAAGAAGATCAACAAGAAGGCCTCAAGAGGAGCAGCAAGTAAAGCACTAGCTTCACAGTTCGAGCTGGAATTCACTCTCATTGCATGCATGGTTTCATCGGTGATGGGTTCCGTGTGGTACTTGGATAGTGGAGCTTCATTCCATATGACCGACAACAAAGAATTATTCAGTAGCTTGGAGGAGAAGGATCTCCAGATGCACATCGAGATGGGTGATGCGAGAGGTATAACCCTACCAGTGTAGGCACAATTACCTTTTAGAGGGAGTCAGGTAATCCACTCACATTAAAAGATGTCATGTATATTTCTGGTTTAAAGAAGAATTTGGTTTATGTTTCTATGTTAGAATGTCGTGGCTATGATGTGATCTTAAGTGAAGGAAAGGCATTCCTTCATCACAAAGCCATGGGATAGGTGAAAAATATTGGGTTCGAGTAAAGAATTTCTAAAAACTAGATGTAGAAGACTGCAAAACACTGAACACTAAAGTAGAGAAGGTGGAGAGCTGAGACATTGGTGAGTTATGGCACAAGAGGTTGGGCCATGTACACCACAACGCTTTGAAGATCATGCAACAAATTTCTACAAGACTTCTAAAGGGTGCACTTGTACAGAGAGACACATGCAACGGGTGTACATTGGAGAAGTATACCAAAGCCACCTTTCACGATAAGAAAAGTTGATCCAAGGTGATCCTTGAGAGAGTTAACTAAGATGTGTGTGGACCGTTCTCGACAATTTCCACAAAGAAGCACATGTATTATGTGATTTTTGTTGATGATTTTTCAAGAAAGTGTTGGATTTTCTTCATGTAGAAGAAAGATAAGACGTTCTCCATCTTTTGTGAGTTCAAGGCACTTGTTGAGAAAGATACAGGGAAGGAGGTAAAAGCTCTGAGGAGTGACAATGGTGGAGAATACAACTCTAACGAATTTAAAAAATTCTATGCCTAAGGAGGAATTCAAAGAGAATTGATTGCATCTCATAACCCACAACAGAATGGGGTTGTAGAAAGGAAGAACATGACGATTTTGGGAGCAACACAAGTTATGTTGAATGATGAGGGCCTATTGTTGCATATGTGGGAGGAAGCATGCAATACAAAAATATTTGTGCAGAACATAAGTCCTCATCGTATACTTGGGATGAGTACACCAAAGGAGGATTTTTCAGGTAGGAGACCAGATGTGTCGTATTTTAAAATTTTTGGTTCATTTTTTTATTTCCATGTGACCAAATATGCCAGGAAGAAGCTAGAGCCAACAACAGAGTTGGGGTTATTTGTGGGGTACACTGATACACCTCACAACTATCGGGTGTAATTTCCAACACATAGGATGGCAGTGGTCAGAAGAGATGTGAAATTCCATGAAGACAGAGCCATGTGATTGTCCCTTGAGAGGGAGCTCGATTTGCATGCAGTTGAGGAAATCTTGGTTCCAAAGGACGAATCTCGGGATGTGGAGAAACCACAAGCAAAGGAACAAAGAGTGGTAGAAACCACTCATGCAGAGTCATCCACCAGAGATGGAAGGAAGTGCATCAGAGAGGCTGGAAGATTGTTGTTGGATGTGAGAGAGAATGTGGGAGCACCCACATCATAGCACAAGCAGAGAAGGTCCCCAGAGTGGTACACTAGATACATGGATCTTATGAGCGAAGGTATTGATATAGAACCGTCCTCTTTCGAGGAAGCAGTGCAGAAACCAATGTGGGTTGATGCCATGGTTGAGGAGTATGACTCCATTATTAGAAAAAGTGCATGGGAAGTTGTTCCAAGACCAGTGTGGAAGTCAGTTGTAGGATCCAGATGGGTCTACAAGGTGAAGCAGGCAACATATGAGAGTGTGGAGAAACACAAGGCTAGATTTGTGGCCAGAGGGTTATCTGAAGTGGAGGGGATTGACTATGATGATACTTTTTCACCAGTCACAAGGTACTCATCTATTAGATCCATCCTTGCACTCTCAACGCAAATGGGATGGAAGATACATTAGATGGATGTAAATACAACCTTTCACAATGGAGTTATTGAGGACGAAGTGTACATTGAGCAATTGGAAGGTTTTGAGACCCTAAATAGGGAGTCACATGTGTGCAGACTCAAGAGAGCAATGTATGGGCTGAATCAAGCACCTCGTTCTTAGTACACCAGGATTGACAGCTATTTCACCGAGTTGGGCTTCACCAAGAGTGAAGTGGATGCAAACCTATATCATATTGTGGTTGATGGTAAGATTTTGATTATTTTAATTTATGTCGATGATCTGATACTGACAGGTGATGAGAAAATCATAGTCTTTCAAAGAGGATCTTGCAAGAGAATTTGAGATGAAGGACATGGGGCTCTTGCACTATTTCCTTGGATTGGAAATATGGAAAAGAGATGGGGATCTATTTTTATCTCAATGCAAGTATGCCAAGGAGATTCTAAGGAATTTCCACATGGAGGGAAACAAACCCATGGAGACTCCTCTAGCAGGAAACTGGAGGAAGGAGGGCGCTACTTCGGGCGAAGTAGTGGATGCTACTATTTATAGGCAGCTTGTGGTTTCACTCATCTATTTAGTGAACACACGACTCGACATATGCTACGCAGTTAACCAGTTAAGCCAAGCTATGGATAAGCCTACAAAGCTCTTTTGGAAGGTAGGGAATCATGTGTTGAGATATCTCAGAGGCACTACAGAGTATGGATTATGGTATAGACAGACAGAGGGAGTGAAGCTTCAAGGCTTCACCGATGCAGATTGGGTAGGGAGCCCATCCGACCAGAAGAGCACATCAAGAGACATCTTCAACATAGGATCAACAACAGTTTCTTGGTACAACAGGAAACAAAGACCAGTTGTACTCATTTCAACAGAGGAAGAGTACATGGTGGCAAGTCAAGAAACATTCGAGGCCATTTAGATGAGGAAGATACTTGTTGGTTTGTTTGGTCAAAAAATGGATCTGACGGTGATACATTGTGATAACCAAAGTTGCATTGAACTATCGGTTAATCCAATATTCCATGACAGATCCAAGCATATTGATATCAGGTAGCACCATCTTAGAGATTGTGTTCAAAGGTGGATTATTTCATTAGAGTAAATTTCCATGGAGGAGCATGATGCAATCATCTTGACAAAGGCGCTGGCGAGAAGAAAATTTGAATTGGATAGAGACAGGATCAGGGTAGTAGATAATCCCTTTCTTGTTGAGAGGGAGTGTTGAAATGGCACCCTAGGGGGGCTTCTGATTTATTTCCCCTTAATTAAATTGGAAGAAAAATTATAATTTCTTCTCATGACAACTTATATTAGTTAACTAAATTAATTAAGTTACAATCAGTTTAACTAGTTATAATTGGGTGATGAGCTAGTGAGAGGTCTAGTGAATTAAATATGATTTAATTCACAAGTAGTGATCAATCAGTTAACTGATAATTCACTATAAATAGTTGTTGCATGTAAGTTCTAAGGAAGGCCCAGTTGAGACTAACGTTAAAGGGATGATAACTATCAATTGTATCATTAGAAAATTGTACAAGTTAGTTATAGAGTCATGTGGAGGCCGAGGATGCATTACACAATCAATTAGATGAAATTTCCTATTTAATAAGGCGACAATTCCTCCAAGAATGCGTGAGCAAGGCAGGCTGAGCAGAGGTTGAGAATTGGTTAAGTAATTGACTGGTTTTGCCTAGATCAGAGTGAGACAATTGGCAGAGTGCATGACTTTCTTGGTGAGATAAAAGCATTTCATTATTTCATGGTCTTGACTTTATATAATATAAAAATAGTGGGGTTTTAGGCAATGTGCTTTCCCCAGATACATCTTGTGTTGTGTGATTGATTGTCTCTTTCTCTTACTTGTTATGTGATTGTGCGATCGCGTTTTGTTTCTGCAAATTGTAGAAGGATTCAATATCTTGTTTTAGTACAATATAAGATCAGTTTGAATCCCATTGTTAGATTTTCTACATATATATAGTCGAACACTGAGAATGGTGTTCCTAGAGGGGGTAGGGATTGTAATATCTCTTTTCTAATTCCTGAGTTTTTAATATGTAATTAAAGGACAATGATGTTGGAGGGCCAACATGGATATCATGCCAAAATTGTTTGATGTAAATATCTTATTAAAATTAATTATAAATTTCTAAACATGAAGAATATGGTCGACTTATATGTATCCCAAAGTGTGAAAGGCTAAATTTCTTAAGGAAGCATGTGAGGGGGATTGGGGAATTTCCTATATGTCTTGAAATTAATGATTTTGACCCTTGATGTTCAATTTGAACTATCCAAATAATTATGAAAGAGAGGG
>JAXQQM020059045.1:0-41787 GCA_034641835.2 Pinus albicaulis
CTTTTGATAGACCAAAATTTACAGGTGGCCAACAATGTAAACACTCAACTTGTTTGACTTTCCAAAGTAATGGTCCTCAACTCTGCATTAAAGCATAATTTCAAACAAATAAACTCTAAATAAAAAAGGTTACATCAGAGTCGTGGCTAAGTTGAGTGCTTCTGCCTTCAGCATAAGACAGGCCAAGGCTCTTCATTGTGAGAGTCCATGAAAATGCATCTTTATTCAATAATTTTGTTAGAGGTGCTGCTATTCTCCCATAATTTTTAACAAACTTGCGATAATACCCTGTTAACCCGAGAAATCCTCGCAACTGCTTTATGGTTGTGGGGACTTTCCATTCCTTAATGGCTTTAATTTTGTTAGGGTCTACCTTAACACCCTCGTGAAATACAATATGACCCAGATATTCCACCTCTTGTACTCCAAAGAAACATTTGGATGTTTTTGCATATAATTTTTTCTCCTACAATAGTTTGAGCACCCTGTCAACATGTTGAACATGATCCTTCCAAGACCTGTTGTAGATTAGTATATCATCAAAAAATACTAGCACAAATTTTCTAAGGAAGGGTTTGAAAATGGAATTCATCAATCCTTGAAATGTAGAAGGTGCATTGGTAAGGCCAAAAAGCATGACCAAAAATTCATAATGACCCTCATGAGTTCGAAATGTTGTTTTTGGAATATCTTTTAGTCTTCATTCTAATTTTGATGATATCCTGAACGAAGATCCAACTTGGTAAAATAAATTTCTCCATGTAATTCATCCAATAATTCATCAATCATAGGAATGGGAAATTTATCTTTAATGGTGAGCTTATTGAGCTCCGTATAATTTGGACACATGCACCATGATCCATCCTTCTTGTGTACCAATATTACAGGAGCAGAGAAAGAACTTTGACTAGGTTGAATTATACCAGCCTCTAACATTTTTGCAATCATATGTTCAATTTCGCTCTTTTGGACATAAGGATATCTATAAGGCCTGATGTTTGGAGGAACACTTCCGGGAATCAAATGAATAGCATGATCTTGATCACGAATAGGTGGGAGTCCTTTGAGAGTTTCAAACACCTTGGAATGATTGTCCAAGAATTTTTGGAGATCTGCAGAAATAAATGATTTTGATGTTGGAACTTCTAGTGAACATAATTGTGCAATTACGCCTCATTGTTCTCTCTTTAGAATCTTTGTCATGACATTAGAGCTTATTATCTCTCCCGGCTTCCATGCAATACCCCATAATTCAAATTCCTTACCTTCTGAAAAAAATTTCAAGAAATTTTTTTGAAAATTAAAAGCTACCGTCCTCAAAGATTGTAACCATTGTACTCCTAGTACCACATCAGCACCTCCCATAGGAATCGAAAGCATTGGAATATTCAATACATATTCCCCCATGGTTAGCTTGATATTATGGAATTTTCTAGAGCAATTTATAGTTCCTACATTTGCAACCATCACTTGACATTTTGGTGTTGGGTATAAGAAACAATTCAATTCCTTGGCTACCTTACAATGAATAAAATTATGGGCACTACTTGAATCAATCAACACTATTACCTTTATCTTCTTGATATGTCCTTCTAGCTTAAGAGTTTGAGGAGTGGTAATTCTTGCCAATGTATTACATGATATGGTCAAACTCATTTCTTCCTCTTCTAGGGTTGGTTCTTGGTGTATGCCCTCTTCTTTTGAAAATTCTTGTTCATTTTCTTCTTCCTCTTCACAATCTATGTAAAATAATTTCTTCTCAGCACACTTATCACCTTTAGTGTATTTTCTATCACAACTATAGCAAAGCCATTTTGCTCTTTTTTCTTCCAATTGTTGTGGTGTCAACCTTGTAGGTTGTGGAAATCTAGCAGTAGCAACACTTCCCTCTTTATAGAAGTGAGTGGTAGGCTTCCTTGTCACGATAATTTTACATTCAATTTTTCTTGCCAACTATAATGCCTTCTCCAATGAATCAGGTTCCAAAACATGAACTTCATGCTGGATGTTATCCTTTAAAGTACCTATGAAGAGATATATCATGTGTTCCTCTCAAATATCAGTTACCCTTATATTCAATTTTTGGAAGTCCTCAATGTGCTCCCCCACTGAACACTTTTGTTTGAGATTTATCAATTGGCTAAAGAAGGTGTTGCTCTTTTTATCCTCATAATGTACTATCATTTCCTCCGTAAAAATTAACCTAGTGAAATTTTTCTTACGTGAGCAAAGCCATCGATACCGTACAAATGTATTTTGTTCTAAATGTAAAGTTGTGATGCGTACCTTTTGTGTGTTTTGCACATTATTGAGATCAAAATATTTCTCCATCTATAGTGTCCATGTTACAGCATCCTTTCCATCAAATTTCCTCATATCCATTTTTGGAATATGGTGGTTCTTCCTTCCAACATTAGAGTTTATGAAATCACGATTAACATTTATTTTTTTCTCATCATGAGTTTCCTCTACTATCTTTTCACCATTAGGAAACATTTCTTGTATCAGCTTTGTCAAACCTTCCATGTCTGCTTTTAGATCATTCTTCATGTTTTCCATTTTTTCATCGATCTTAGCTTCCATGTCATCCATCTTAGATTCCATGCCAGCTTCCATGCCATCCATGCCATTCTTCAAACCATCCATCTTATATTCCACGCCTTTCTTCAAACCATCCATCTTAGTTTCCACGCCTTTCTTCGAAACTTCCATGTCATTTTTTGTTTCTCTTTGCGAGAGCGATATTTGTTGCACTTGCTCTTGTAATTTTGATATGTCATGCTGCCATTCTTCATCTTCATGAGTCATCGTAAAGCCTTCTAAAGGCTTAATGGGTGTTGAATTATTTTTAGGGGCCATTTTAGAATCCAATACTAATATCTATTCTACAATATTCCCTTGGAATCAATTCAACTTGATTCTTAAAACAAGACTTATGCAATTCGGAAAACAAAATACACACCTTTTACTTGCTTTTGAGGAGCTTGATATTGAAATTGAATTATATCTACAATTATGGAACCTCAATATCTGAAATTCGGCCCTATAGTAGCCCTCTGAAGCTTCTTTCAAATGCCACAGCTCTAATCTGATTTGGATTCTTCAAGGCAAATTTATGTCCAATCTCCCACAATGACCCAATTATGGACTAGTTCAGTAGAGCAAACTTGTATGACTTTCCACGTGTCACTTTTTCCTCCTTTGGCTCTGAAATTGATAGAAAGAAAACTACGGTCCATGTACCTGTAGTCACTTTTTATAGCATTCGAATCCGATGCTCAGAGAGAGATTTATGAATATTTTCCCATGATCACCTTTTTGAGATGAAATTCAGAAGCCTGAAAAATCCCTTACTTCCACAGATCATATCTCTGCCAATATTGTGAACCAAGTTCTGAAATTTTGTGAAGATGGTCCTCAGGATTTCTTCTTCGTACTCTACAAATTTTAGCTTCTAAACCTTCTTAGAAACAAATGCATAGCAAAAATTCCATGATGACCTGTTTAGGTTAAATTCAGGAGCCTGAAAAATGACCTACCTTCCATAAATCATATCTCCAAAAATATTGCGAACCAAGCTCTAAAATTGTGCGACGATATTCCTCAAGATTTTGGCTTTGTACTCTAAATATTTCAGCTTCTGAACCTTTGTATAAAAAAATATATAGCGAAAATTCCATGATGACTTGTTTGGAGCAGTGAAACCCTAGAATCCCAAAGCTTTGATACCAAATTTTGTAAAACCAGCTCCAAAAATAGAAGAAAAGAGATATCAACGCCTTAGAAATAAGCCACTTCGAAGGGGAAGCCTCCAATACATTACATGAATAAATAATTCTTGGATGATACAAATGAAAAAACCTCCTTTCTATATATAGGAGTCCATGGGGCCATAATGTAATCCTAGCCGACCTAAAAATAATAATTTAAGGGCACAATAATAACAATATGGGGGTTACAGGGGTACAATAATAATAATAAGGGGGTTACACTAACAATAATAAGGGACGGTACTAGTAATATAGGGACCTAACAGTGGGAAAGGCAGTAAGAATTAATTGGTTATGGGGTCATATCAACCTCATTCGTGCTGGTAACATTACTTAACCCGTATGAAAGAAGAAAGCACCAGAATGCTGGAAAATTATGAGTTTGTAGAAAAAGAAACAGCTATAACAACAAGCATGATTTTAGCAGCAAAAGTTCAAAAAAATTGATTAGCAGTGAAAATTCAAAGATGCAAACCAGTAATAAGAATTCACAACAATAGAACAACAACAGTAATTCAAATATATAGCAGGAGAAAGAAGATGACAAAGATAGCAACATCAGACCAAGTTGCATGGGCGAAGCCACTTTCCAAATGTGACCACTAAAGTTCCAAGTAAAGGAAGAAGCCTTCCACACTGAAGTTTGTTCGTGGCCAGGAGCATCGATGGAAGTCAAAAGTGGGCTCCCCCATTACTCATTTGAGGCGATGCTACCAAAATCACTCCCAGGGGAATCACCGGAAGAAGCAGCACAGAGGATTTCCCAACTGCAACTATGACCCCTACTGGACTAGCTCGACACAAAGGTGAAAGGCTTAAACCTGGTAATAGAAACTCTGCCAAGCACATCTACTGTATTTCCTACTTTTTATCAGTTCCAAACATTAAATTCGACATCCCCATCCACAACCAACCCCATCATTACTGCTCTACCATCCACCATGTTCAATTCCCCTCCAGTAACCATAGTCACTCCAATTTGCAAGACCAAGGCACCCAAGCCTCCAGTACCCGCACCCAAACCAAAGAAAGCACGAACTATGGCACCCAAGAAAATAGTTGTTCTCACAGAGGAAGACCAGCCCTAGCCTATGGTTTTTGGCGTACCAATTCAAGAAGAACCATAGGTTGCCACCCAAACAACCTTTGCGCTACCTGTGTTTGATTCGTCCTCAGTCCTAAACATTAAGACATCATCGCCACATCATAGGCACAACTTGTCACCACGCACTTCATTCACATCCAAGGACCACCCCACCCACACTCCGTCCACCTCAGTGACTATTTCAGATCCAATAAAACTAGGGACCAAAACAAATGGTGATATCAAGGTAGAAGTTAACTCAGGTATGGCTGGAGTACCCGAGGTTGACCAAACCTCGGTGCGATAGGGCACCTTTCTAGAGATATTAGTTAAAGGAGAGTCTTTCACTTCTGATACAACGCCCACCCCACTAGAGCTGAACCCTTTCGAGCAAGCCAATCTAATATTGCAATAGATTATACTTTCCACTAGTGTGAAAGTCCCTGAACCTCAGCTACCACAACAAAATAAGCCAAATTCTCCACAAGGACAATCAGATAAATCAATCTCCAGTGGGAAACCACTCAGATAAAGATATCCGACCCAAGAGATGTCATGCATTGAGAATTTGCAGAGTTGGGGAGCTATCCAACTATACAGTTTTATCCAAATGGCAGCACAGCAAGCAGAAGAACTGCACAATGACCTCCAACGGAGGTTCTAGCAGCAACAATAGCAAGTGATTGTGCTTACTAATGAGCGTAATCAACTCAGAAGTGAAAAATATACTCTATAGGAGTAGCTACAACACATGGTAGAGGTCTTTCAAGACCTATGGCCGACCATCGTCGCCCAGGATAGAAAAACACTAGAGGATATTTCGACATGCTCAATGGTTGAAATATCCATTCGAGTGAACATGGCATGCACAAGTCAGAGAAAATCAAACTAGGAACTCAAAGAGGCGCTCGCAGCCAGGTCAAAATTGCCAGATCGTTCCACAGTATATGCTAAGAAGGTCACAGAGAGACAGAGGCAGATAAATGGCATAAGGGAAACCCTTTGGATGACAGTTAAAGAAGCTTATAGCATGTTGGAGTAGTTACATGAATGCTCCAACACATTGAAGATGAAAACAAAACCAATCTCAGTAAAGATTCAGAAACTTTTCCAGGAAATCAAAGAAGCCAGTGATCCAGTCAGCAAAACAAAGCTATATGACCAAGCAGATGTGCTTGAAACCAAAATCTAGAAAATTGAAGAACACTCAGTGACCAAAAAACAAATTCTCAGAGAGCTAAGGCAGTCGTAAAATAAAAGGCTGAGGCAATACAGCTAATGGCGATCGACTTCGAGCCAAAGATATAGGAGGTGTTCAGCAAGGTGCCGCCTGTGGCGACCTAAACAAAGGCCGAAAGTTTCGTCACTCAAACGGAGCATTTTCTTAAAGAATGGCAACAAGAAATAGCTGAGTTCACAGAACTCAAGACATCATCATTAAGCAAGGTTCCCGAGTTGGGGCCTTTGTTTGGACAGGGTGAAGCAACATGAGAAACGAGGCCAGCCTCAGAAGCCGACAGACCACCGGAGGCCACAACAACAGGGAAATATTGACACGAGATGAGTCAATAGCATGTGGTCGGGTCCTGTTGGGGCCTTTGTTTTGGGATAGAAAATTTTTGAGTTGCGGAGAGCTGGAGGATAGGTGGCGGAATGAAATTAAGGTAGATATGGAGCTTCCATGGTTGCGGAAATCCAAAAGACATGTGGCACGACATTGTCAGAGAATAGTGCAAATGGTAGAGAGACAAGAAAAATTAGTAGAAATCCCAGTAATAAAGAGGAAACATAAATTATCAAAGTGGGAAAAAATGAAGGACTGACAGTGTCACTCGAGGAGAAACAAATAGGCATTCAGTCAGAAAAGGAGGAGTTAGTTATTTTGGCGAGCGCCTGAGGGAAAGCAGAGCCTCAGGTGAGCTCTGTGGGAATTCTATTGTACTGAACTAAGATTGTAATAGACTCTGCAGATCACATGTATGTTTTTTTTTTATTGATAATCGAATTAGGTTGTTGTTGTGTGTCATATCGTGAGTTCATTGATGTTTATTTTCTTATGATGAATGTATGCTTAAGTAAAATTTTAATTCAAAGTTCTGAACATGTGTTGATGAATGATAGCTCCTTTGTAGAGTTGAGATATTTATGTGGCTTCCAAGTTTCCATAGATGTTATCCATCTTTACATTTGTCTTCTACCAGATCTAGCTTCTAATCCTACTACGATCACGACACACCTCGGGTGAGACGCCCTACTCCCTGGAGCAGGGTGAAAATACCAGTGTTGTTCTAGACTTCTATGGAAACTTTGTTGGCCTCAAGCTTGAACCTAGGTCTTGAACAGAGACCTTCTTTTTTTCCAACAAGGATATATAAAGGTAGCTCTTTGTTTTGGTTTCGAGGAATGACACTAAATGGTGATAAAGTATATGCTGCCTCAGTGGTAATGTTTTTTCCTGCCAAGTGTTATCCAATGAATTTGTCTTCCAGGTGTCATTTTCAGTTGGTTACTATTGCACCTTTGTGGATAAATATCCAGGTGTCATTTTTAGTTAGCTATTGCACTTATTGAGGAGGAAATTTTTTCTATGAAACAAGGAGCATTCATCCACCTCAACTCAGCCATTTCAATTTCCATATTATCATGTTTTGTCTTCATGCATGTGTAAACCAAATATTGCGTTTCAGACTACCTTTATGTTACTTTTAAGATAATATTTGCTATATTTAGAAGATTGTAATAAAGTTCCTACAACAAACTTCCACTTTTTGTGGAGCTTTAACAGAAAACCTTTTTGTATATATACTATGAAAAGCAATGAGTGAAGGGTTCGTGAATTGTTCATCTCCTTGCATCCAGAGTTTTATAATTTTTGAGCTTATAATATCCAAATAAACTCTTGAGGACTTATGAATGATTTGATGTGTGTATTGTCTAATTTTATTACGTGTTTCCATATCTTACAGTTTCATTTCCAGATTGTGATCTACATATGTTATCTCATGTTTTTTTTTTTTCAGTATTATGATATAGTTGTACATGATTATCTATTTTTATTAGTCTTGTTTTACAAGTTTTCTGGATAAAATTTGTATGGTAAGCCAGTTCATAAGCATTCCCTATGTCATAAATCTTTTAAATGTGTGATGAGATTCTTGTAAATATTGAATAAGCTTTCTTTCATAATTACATTACAGGTCTGAAATCTTTTGTTTTCTTTTCATCTTAACTATAGGCTTCTATTGTATAGACCCACTATTCTTTCACATTCTCCTAAACATTAGAATACAAACTTATCCTTGCTACCACATCAAACACTAGTACCCTCATATATGTGAGTGATTTATCAGTTTCAAATCCTCTTATTTCCCAAGTGTGTGAGAACTTCAACCACCTTCCAAAACTTAATCCAACTATAATAAAAGCCCTTGAGATTAAGATGTGTTTGGTTAGGCACTTGTTACAATCCAAGTGTTGATTCCAGTGTTAACATGGGCCATGAACTTCATTGAACCCATTGATCCACCATCTGGGTAGAAGAGATATATCATAGTCTGCACCGATTACTTGACAGAGTGGGTTGAAACAAGGGTTATGAAGGTATCAATAGAAGAGAAGGTAGATGATTTTTTGAGAGAGAATGTGTTCTATGAGTTTGGATACCCCAGAGAGGTAGTCACTGATCAGGGGGCTCAATTTACATATCATCTCATTGAGAACCTTATGAGGTAGTATAAAATAAAGCACAATACTTCCACTACCTATCATCCTCAAGAAAATGGCCAGGTGGAAGTAAAAAATAGAGCCTTGGAGAACATTCTCACCAAATTTGTGATCAGCATTAGGAAAAACTGGGTTGATAGATTGGTGGAATCCACTTGGGCTTACAATACACCTGGAAGACAACTACATGGTTTACTCCATATGATCTAGCTTATGGGAAGAAAGCTTTGCTTTCCATTAAGTTTGAGTATAACACCCTGAGGATGGTACCTCAGTTTTACTTGGACATCACAAAGGAACAACAAGAAAGGTTGTTGCAGCTAAATGGTTTGGATGAATTTAGAATGCAGGCCCTCCTTCACACAGAAGTAATCCAACTGCAAAGAAAATTTTTGCATGACAATAAAATCAAATAAAATACATTTTAGGAAGGATATTGAACTCTTCTCTATGACTCCAGATTCAAGGACTTCAAGGGAAATTTAATGACTAGATGGCTAGGAACTTATCAAGTGGAGAAATGCCATGAAAATGGGGTTGTTCAGATCAGAACCATATATGAAGAGGGGGTCCTTCTGCTTGTCAACGGTTAGAGGCTGAAAATGTACAAGAAGCCCTTGTCTAAGGATGATCTTATCAATACAATAAACAGGGAGGTGAATTCCATTGGGAGCTCCATAGTTTCTAGCCCCTCATCTTCCTAGGAAAGAGAGAAAAAAAGAGGCCTGGGTGAAATAATTTCTAAGACATCCAAGGAAAAATTGTGGGTTTAAAACCTCCATGAGGAAATCCTATAGAAAAAAAATATGAGAAAAGAAAAAATAGAAAAGAGAAGAAAGGAAAAAAATCAAAAGAGTGACACAACACCTATGCATCAACATGCTTCTGTTTACAGGTTATTAATCAGGGATAATTTGGAAAAAAGGAGAAAATTTCCTCCTCCCTCTCTCTCTCTCTCTCTCTCTCTCTCTCTCTCATCTACCTATCCACTCAATGTCCAACACCAACATGCATTCATTCATCCATTTCTCCCACTAGGTGAGAAAAAAATTCATTTTTCTCTTACTCTTTGTAGTGTTACAAGATGTCTTAGGCTGCTATAGGAAAGTCACCCGAGGATGAATAAGCTCACACAAGGAAAAATAACCATCAAAAAGATAATAAAAATAATTTTTTTACCTATGTCTACCATTCCTAAACATCACTCCTCCCCATGCATAAATATTCACTCATCAAATCCTTTATTTCGCCACTATGAGCTAGTTTAGCTAAATCTTCACACATGGCCTCTCCCCTCATATCATCCTCCATTAAACCACTCCATTCACTTCCTAACACCACCCCTAGCATCCCTACACTATTTTTCTTAATTAATCAGGTCAGTTGAGCTCCAAAATGGAAACAATGGAACTATTATGGAAAGATGATCACTTCCTGTTGCAAATTTGTGCATGCACCTAGCACATAAAAAAGGCATGAGATGACTGATGAAGATGGCTCCTGAAGATCACCATAGGACTCTATAAGATAATATACACCAGAAGCATCACCTAAGGGTCTCTGTGAGGCACCTACAAAAGAATCAATAAGTAGAGACAAGAATCACCTCACTCAGAAAATAAGCTCCCCACTTAGAAAATAAAAAACACAACAGATAAAACAAATCACTTGTGACCATCACAGTGCTCCATCTCCCTGTATTAAAAGATCCTACCACTCATCAGCACCAAGTATGCTCAGGTATGGCTCCCTCAACCTCTCTCTACGCATCATTTGACTAAAATGAGTAAATGTCGAGAAAAGAGAGTTTAATATGAAAAAAGGTGTCTAGTTAAATTGGCCACCCTCGAATAGTTAAAGTTAAAAGTTAGTGGATTTTGCATGGAACATGGAGCTATCACATTAGTTAAGGGAAGGGCCAGGAGGAGTTGGATTTGATTCCAAGGTAGGAGGGAATGATTAGCTCGAGTGCAACCAATGGTCAAAATGAGGAAACCTCGTGCCAAATCCACATCACCACTACTCTCCAAGCCCGCTCGATTTGGATTAAAAAGTGTACTTTGTCTCACTCCCTCTCATTCTATTATGAATTTTGACATCAGTTAGAGTAGTACAGAGATAGTAGATACCGAGGAGCTTCTATCCATGGTCGAGCTCTACATGCATCCCGTGCTACAAGAAAGTTTGTTATTGCTACAGGAAGTTTCCAGGGAGGCCACAAAGTGATAGAAAGTGTCATGTAAGCCAACCTCAGAGTGTGTTGACACCCCAAAAACATCCTTTAATCCATAGATCATCAGAATTGCAGAGGTAAGTGGACATCACCCCATCAAGTTGCAGATATTTTTCATGGTAATTTACACATAGTCAATCCATAATTCAGGAAATTGAAAGGTTGTTCAAAGGAGTAGGGATAAGAACACTATATTCTGTGTAAAGGTAAAACCTTTGGGGTCCCATATCACAGTAATTTTAGAAACAAACTACAGACAACCATCTCTCTAGCACAGTCCCAAGATGTGGTCAAGTTTAATTAGAAGGGAGCCCACAAACACAAAACGAATTAGACTATGCCCTCATATCATTGACATATTTAGAAATCACCAGTGATTGGGTTTCTTTGACCTCCTCAAATGATTTGACGATGAAGTGGCTCGATAATTTTAGTAGCCTTGGATTCCCAAGCAGATGGTAGGGCCACCACAATGGTAAGAGGGATATCAATTACCATAACCCCCGAGCTCATTAGTAGATTCACCACCTTACCTATAGGAGTTAAATGGAATAGAGAGTACAAAGTCTCTAGTACTACCTCTAAGAAGAGATTCTTCTTACCTAATTAAGAATACATTGAGGATAAGAATGGGGTAAGAAGAGAAATTATACCGTACCCATGGGATGAGGCAGCCTACCACATCATGAATTATATCTCCTGTGAGGGAAGACTAAGTGTGGTCTATGGATACCATTTTAGATTGTTGCATGAACTTAGGTTCAAAGGTGATATGCCCTTAGATCAAAGACTCATTATCCCATACTTCCTCCTCCATTCAATCATGGATATGAGCCAGAGGGTAAGGGAGAGAGAGTATCCACACCTGTCTCATCATGGTCTCATTAAAAGCATAGTAGGATATGCTCTCAATAGACTCGACATCCTTGTACTTTGGTCCACCTTCATTGACATGGACAAAGAAGCATTCATTCGGACCCAAACCATCAATCCTGGAGAGACCCCTACCTCTAGCCTTGGATGAAGGGGAATAAAAGCAGAAGAGGAAGGGAGTGGAAGGATAAGGGAAGAAGAGGAAGAAGAGGAAATGGAAACAAAGGCAAAACCCACAGAAAATGTAGGAGCAGATGAAGGAAGGGAAGAGGAGGAAAAGAAAGATGAAAAAGGAGAATAATATGAAAAATAAGAGGAAGAGAAAGATGAAGAGAAGGAAGGAAATACAGAAGAGGAGGAGATACTAGACCCCAAGCGTACCACTGATATCTCCCCTCAAAAAACCAACCTTTCACCAGGGACCACTGAAAAGGATGGTTTCCATATTAGCCACTCTAAGCACCCTTGTGAAAGAAAATAGAAAAAGGAAGACCCCCATGTAATTCAAGACCAACAATAGTGCTAGGGTAAAACAAGGGAGACCTCAAACTCCAACCAAGAGCCCCATCACAATTGAAGAATCACCAAATAAGAAAGGAGAAATAGGGCCAGAAGAGGGCATTATTCAAGAGGTCACTTCACCTAAAAAGACACATATGACCTATACAAAGAGGCACTCCTCAAGGCTATCATCCCTCAAACAAGCACCAACACCCACAGACCTCCAAGAGGAAGGAAAGAAGGGGCAACATGGAAAACGAGGTTTCCTACAGGAAAATTAGACAATGCTATAGGAAACTTGTAATTTTCTATAGGAAGAGAAAAAAATCATGGGAGAAGAGAAAAAGACATCGTTGGATGGGAATAAGGCCCAAGGTGACGAAAAAGAGGCCTAATTTGAGGGGAGGATACCAAAGTTAAGAAAATGTTGGAGCAGGGTCTCCCACACTGATGGAAGTTGGTCCAATTTTGTATTATTTTTATTATATTTAGTCTAGCATATGGGTGATAGGGTGGATACAAGCCCCAATACGTTGTAAGCGGGCAAATAGGTAAAACTAGGAGTCCGCAAACCATGGTTTGTGGATCATGGTAAGTCTAGGCTAAATTGGTATAAATAGTAAGTCTTTTTGAGTCGATAGGTAGAATATGAATAGAAGTGAATGATAAGTGCAGATTGTTAGTTTTGGGTTTCAGGTATTTGGGTCAGACTCCTGCTAGCTCTGTGCGTGGAGATCCTTTGTCCTGCTGTGTGCGTAGGTGGGATTGGGGTTATGTATGAATCTACCGATAATATATAAGAATTATTGCTGGTACTTGGTTCTGGATCTATCTGTTATATGAATCAGCACTTTATGTTAAATGTGTGATAAGGTATGAACGATCTGTGTTGTCTACTATGGTTATTTATAATATACGTTATCTGGTCTACTGTGTGTACTGTAATTTATATCTTTGCTGGTCAAACGCACGTGGATGCGGACCTAAGATCTAGATCTATAATACTATGTACACTGGTTATCTATTTAAGCCTGTGAACTAGCCCTATTCCATAGATCTGTGCACTGTGTGGGGCTTGGCTTACCCGCTCTCTTTCTGGGTGTGGAAACTTGGTTCTAACACCCTCCCATACTGCTTCGGGTGAGACTTTGACCTGCACAAGTAGGTCATTGTTGAAAGGGCCAGTAGTATAGGGGTTTTTTGGCAAACCTTAACATGTGAACCTGGGTCAGGACCCCTCAAGCCAACAAATGGTTCCGTTGTTGGGACCAGGAGCATTTTGAAAGAGTAGTCAGGTAACACCAGAATGCCAAAAAGAAGGTAGATATGGCTGCGAATTGAAAATTACCTACGTTCGAGGGTGCGGGTGATGAGGATATGGAAAGGTTCTGGTTTGTTCTTGAATCAGTATGGACGGCACGAAACATCACGAGTGATTCGATGAAGCAGTCCCAACTATCTCTGGATTTCGAAGAAAGAGCGCTGGATTGGTATATGGGATATGTTGGACAACATGAAAATACAACTATTGATGAGATCAAAATGGCACTGAAGCAAAAATTGAAAATACCTAAGTCCTATTCGCAGATATTCAACGAACTAAAAGACATCAAGCAGGGACCATCTGAGTCTTTATGGGAAGCAGATCATCGATTAAAAAAAGAAATTTGAGAAGTAGGGTTCAAGTATGATGATAAGCAACATACGGAATGGTTTATTGCTATGCTCTTGCCACACTTACGGATACCAATGGGTTGCCAAACTATTGACACACAGGAGAAGGCATTGGAAGTGGCCATGAAGCTGGAAGTTGCGCCAAGGGACGAGGCTCAGCTAGGCGTACAACAAATACAGTGTCAATTAGAAGCTATCCGGGTGGAAATCCAAAATCTACGCAAGGAGCATGAAACAGGGTCGAGTCCGCTACAATCCCCAGACACGAGGAAGATGAAGGAACCTCTGCTATGGTGCAATTACTGCCAGGTTGAAGGATCGAATGATACTCATCACTGCCCCCACCTAGCATCATATGTCCCAGAAGTAAAAAAATGATGGTGCGGATTTTGCAGGTCCGTAGGCCACGATGAACAAAACTGTCGAACATGACTTAATGATGGATTGAGGAAGTATATATTGAATGAGATCAAAGTTCGCATTTCCTATATCATCCATCAACAACAGAAGTTCCCCTACTAGAAGTGGGCAAGGGGGCAGCGCAAGTTGAGAACGAGGACAGTTAGTCTCGACCAGCCTGTAGATATTGCAGGGGGCAGGACCATGTGGTCGAATAATGTCCAGTCCTGATAGCTAGAATAAAAGAGAAGCAACAGAAACCTACGCAGAATATCCAGAGGGTCAAGGATGAACCTCTACCAGAAGGGGCCAATATTAATGTTATAACCTGTAGTGGCATGGCCACAGGTGGGAGTATGGAAAAGGCCGAAGCTGAGCTGCTAGCTAGAAAAGTGCCCATTAAGCAGGACGGGTTATATTTGGCTAAAGAAAAAGAGGCTTTTGTCACATCCCACTAGGATATTGATAGTGCAAAGGTACCTGCACACACTACGGAAAGTGGGGAGGTGGGAGTATTCCTACAAGCATGCATGAAGCTCCTTCGCAATCAGCAAGTTGTGGCGACCCTCCAGGCTCTAATCGATAACTGTATAGGCAGAAAAAATTCGATTGTAGGAATAAAGGACATCCACAAGATATATAAACAGGTGAAGCACACTGGGTGGGAGATGCGATTGACAGCACAAATCAGTGACTATGAGATGACTCAGGTCATCCTCGACTTAGGGTTGGATGCAAATGTACTCCCTAAATAAACATGCTTATGGATGGGGAAACCTCAGCTCGAATGGTCAGATATCCAGCTGCGTATGGCCAATCAGTAGAAAATAGTCCCATTGGGGAGGCTATCACAGGTAGTCGTCGATATCGTTGGGATTAAGGTACGAGCAGACTTTGAGGTTATTCATATTGAGGAGGATACAGACCCCTACCCGGCACTCCTAGGGCTAGGTTGGGCCATCGACATGGGTGGTGTCATTAAATAAAAAAACGCAGCATCATATTTGAATTTGTTGGGACACGGGTGGTCATCCCTTTCAACCCAACGGAGGGAGAGCGATACACCGAACCTGTACAGACAAATGAAGAATTAGACCGCATCTATAGGCTGGCTGCCCAAGATCAGGAGTGGGTCAACCCTACAGACAAAGGTATGCTTTGCTGGGAAAAGGAGAGTGAATGCTTATCCGACATTGAGGATGAAATAGACAACTGGAAAAACAAGTTACATGATATATCTGCACTGCACTGCATATCCACGGAGGTAAGGGAACTACCCTTCTTTGATGGTTAATGAGAAGTTGAGAAATTTTTGTGAAAACTAGAGGAAGAGGTCCCGGAAGAAAGGCAGTTATGGGCCCTTAATTTGGCCCTACGCGCCACACCCACGAGATGGTGGGAAACCCACAAGGCGGCACTTCCAAACTAGGAAATATGTCGGGAAATGATGGTCCTATGATTTAAAGCTCTGCCTTAGATAAGAATTGCAAATTTCTTCAGCCTAGGAAACCCGCACAAACATTTTCAAGCATGGATGGATAATTGGCAAAATCATACCTCCAAGGAATGGGTTCATTCATTTATCCACACATTAGGCCCAATCTCGACTGCCTGGTACTTGGATGCGGAGTTGCATTAGTGGACCTCTCTCTGGAAAAACTTGCAGAAGGACTTTATCAAGACCTTTGCGTTGGTTGAAGGTTCGGAAGAATTAGACGAAGCTCTATAGGACCTGGATGCATATATATTTGGTAACTCTAATCCATCCACTACAGTCAGGGAACCAACCTGGGATATGAAAATGCGAGACATCGCCAATTGATGCAATATTATGATAGCTGAGGAAGAAGACAATCTGTGCAGTGTCTCTATCCCAGAATCTGAAGGTGACCGCACAGTTGCAGGACCTTCACTACAAATGGTAGATGTAACGAAATCGTTAAAGCTGTGAAAAAACAATATTGGGACGACAACCTAGCCCAAGTTGGCCAAGATCGGTGATTATTGGGATAATGACATGTTGTACGGTACAACAACCCCCGATTTTTAACTTGTTCACATCAAATAATGGGGACCCTTTCTATAAAATTTTTGGCTAAACACCTTTTAGGATTTTATTAAGTCAATTATCTTACGATTTTGTTAATTTTTCATTTTCTTTAGATTCTTGTTTTGATTGCTTGGTTGAAATCAAATTTTTATAAGCTTCCTGTTGACGTTTGTTTCATCTCATTTGGTCAACTGGTTTGTAAATAGAACTCCTTTGAAGTCTAATCAATTATGTCACCTGGGTTAAAAAATGCGGAGTTTAATAATGCATCTAGTTTAAATATTAACCCCTAGATTAGTTATTACTAACCATTTTTATTTTTACTCATACAGCCAAATCATAAAGCATCGGGATTTCAGTCATTTATTCCAATTTTCCAATTTTCAAATAAATTACTAATCTCGAAATAATCTAAAATGTCGAAGTGGCTGTAGTTCATTTTTATCAAAGTGGTTGTAGTTTAGATGAGAAAATAAACTTTAGATAAATTCATAATTTAACTTAACATTATTAAAATAAAATTAAAAAAAAAAAAACTGATATTTAACATTAAATTTTAAATTAATTAAATTAATTATATTAAAAATAATGAAATTAATTAAATTAAAATTTAATATAAAAAATTATAAAAAAAAATAAAAAAAATAGAAAAACAAAAATTATATCGCATCGGAGATTTAAAAAATAAACAACATCGCATCGGAAGTTTTCATAGAATGCATTTCTAAAAAACTTTGATGGCCTTCACCCTCCCGATTGCCGATTGCGATGGCTCTCACCCATGCCTTACCTTGTTTTACTTTTAACTCACTCACACGTAAGTATAAAGGGAATAATGGTAGGTGTAGTATTAATATTAGCATCGCATCGAAATCATTCATGGGATGCATTTCAAATAATCCCGATGACTTAAAAAACCCCGATTGCGATTAGACTCTTTTATATTATCCCGATGTAATTAAACTCGTTTGCTCCGATTGCGATTAAACTTATTTATTTCGATGCGATTGAAGCTTATTTGAATTTGTCCGATGCGATTGAGTCGCATTTATTTTATGCGATGAAATTGAGTCGAGTGGTAGGTAGGCCAGTTTTAGTGTTGGTCTAATGTTTATAAGTATTAGCGTTAGTGGAAGATGACGTTAGTTTTAAAGTTAATATTTGTTAGTATTAAGTTAGTCTTATCATAGGTGTAATGTTAACGTTAGTGTTAAGTAGTGTTAGTCTATCATAGGTATAATGTGAGTCTAGTTTTATATTAGTAAAGTGTTAGTTAATATTAATTTAATTTAATATTACTATAGTGGAATGTTAATATTAGTTAGTGGTAAGTCTTATTTAGTGTTAGGTTTAATTTAATTTAATGTTAGTTTTAATTAATAGGTTAGTTTTAGTGAGCATTAGTGATAGATTAATTTTAAATTGATTAAATTAATTAATATTTAAAATATAATTAATTTAATCAGATTTATTATTAATTAGATTAATTTGTTTATGTATAGCTGATTATATTAATTAGTTAGATTAATATTAATTTAAATAATTAGTTTAAATTATGATTAACAATTAAATTGGGATTAACTATTAGATAATTAGAATCTAATTTTAGATTAGATTTTTAATTAAAATTCTGATTTTTTAGCCCTGCAACAGAATTTCCAGATTTATTTCAGATTTGACTTATCAACTTTGGAGACTCATAGATTGAGTTTTACTTGGCCAAATGAGGCCCATGACGGCTCATTGGAAAGAGAAAATCAAGGAGAACATTTTTGAGGAGGTTTCAATAACAGATTTGATCATTTATTGGGTCAAAAATTAGGTAGAAGATCAGGCTCCGAATTTCTAAAAATAAAATCAATTTTCTGAGTTTTGTTTTCTTCATTTTCATTTGCCCAGCCTCTTCTAATTACAGATTCATGCATCAATATATCCTTGGTTAATTAAGATCATTATGAGTATCAATAAGAAGCTCAAATTTCCTTTTTATTTATTTGAATGGATTTGTTTTAATGTTAGAAATAATATTTGGATTTTATTGTTGCATCTTAATTCATTTTAATTTCTTTTTGCAGGAAAAAACAATAGAAGGGATATTGAGAAAAAAGATTTCAATCAATGAGAAGACTCCAGCAATTAAAGATTGGAATTTTTGAGCAATTAAAATTGGATTGGGAAGATTTTTCTTCAACAAACTCTCTTCTAAAAATACTTTTGGAAAGATTATAAATTGCAGATTGCAAAATGTAAAAAAGGCGGCTCTCCTCTGCAATTCTATACTTCTAAAAGCATTTCTGTAATAGGAATTTAGAGTTGTAGATGGGGAGGAGAGAAAATTTCAGATCTAAACATTATTGAGGATTTTTCTTTATGTCTTGAATTATGCATGATGGGCAGAGTTTGTATTTCTGCAGCTCTAGTCTTGAAAGCATAAATTCAAGTAATCTAAAGTAGTGTTAGAGACCAGGATCAGAGAAGCAGATTCAATTAACTGGTATTTTTGGCATTTTTGTATCAAATACCAGTTTCATTTTTATTTTAATAAAATTGTTGTTTCATTTTATTCATGTTTTGGCATTTCTGTTGATATGGATAATTTGTCTCAAATTGTTAAGTATCTCTGCTCTTATGAATTAAACTCTGATTTCTAAGTAACCATTACTCAGAAATCTGTCTTATAACATTGATTTATTAAATAGTAATGTGTTGTGAATTTCTTCCACATGTTATTGTTTAATTATTAGTTTGATTGATATGATAATCGATATCATTTTTGTGAATTTCTTCCGGAGTGTTGTTGATTTATTATTTTAGTCAAATGGTCTCAATAGAATGTGTTTTGGTACTCACAAATGTGAGCTAATTGAATTTATTCGTTAGTTTGACATTAATTAAAAGCCAGACATATTTTAATTCTCATCACTTAATTATCTTGCTCTTAATTGGGTTAGATTTTCATCTACCTGATTGAGATAGGATTTAGATTAGTTTCTTTTTTCTTGCATTATAGAATAAGTTTGCAATTAGATTAAATTTACATTCTTTTAAGTCCTCTTCTCAAAGAGGAAAAATCTTAGTTGTGGTTTGGCTGAACCCAAATCAGCTTAAGGGTCATTCTCTTGCCTGATCAGCAAGAAGAATTCATCTGATATCCCTATCTATTGGTAGTTAACGATACATCGTAAACCAATAGTGATAGGGAAAAGGTAACTGGACCTAGTTAAACCAGTCGGAGCCACTATCATAAACGGAAAAGGAGTTGTATTAAGGTCTGGACCGGGTGGTTATCCCCCAATGTTGTAGCAGCGATTTTCGAGGCTTCAACATGACACCATCAGCAAGGTGGCGGAGTTGCTGACAGAATATCAAGACCTCTTTCCAACCAAATTCTCTGAACTTAAGGGGATCATTGGTGATCTGGGAGTTATGCATATCACGCTCAAGCCCGATGCCCGACCAATCAAGTAGCGGCCTTACCTATTGAACTCGAATTACAAACAAAAAGTGAAGGAGGAATTGGATAAAATGCTCACTGCCAGTATCATCGAGCCAGTCAAACAGTCATATTGGGTTAGCCGGATGGTTGTTCAGGGAAAGAAAACAAAGGGGGGAATTTGGATTTGCATTGAACTATGCAAGTTAAATGACGCCTGCATACATGACCTGTTCCTGACGCCCTTTTCAGATGAAATACTAGACAGTGCAGGTGGTCACGAGGTATACTCATTTACCGATGGGTTTTTGGGCTATCATCAGATCCGCATTGCCCCAGAATACCATAGTAAAACTAATTTTGGCACTAAATGGGGGTCCTTCCAATATACTGTAATGCCATTCAGACTCAAGAATGCTCCGGCTATTTTTTCACACATCATGGTTGCAGTGTTCAAAGAATTCATCCACACGTTTGTAGAAGTCTATTTTGATGATTGGACGGTATTTGGCTTAGTACGAACACATGTCTCGAACCTGCGCTTAATGTTAGATGCCTGCTGCAAATACCAAATCTCCCTCAACATCAAGAAGTGTATTTTCTGCATACCTTTCGATATTCTACTTGGGCATATAGTCTCCCAGCAAGGGCTGATGATGGATCCTGCCAAAATTGCTGTCATCATCAACCTGTCTGTCCTCAAAACTGAAAAACAGTTACGCTCCATTCTGGGGCATACAGGCTACTATAGAAAGTTCATTCAGGGGTACGCACTAATCACAACACCACTCAAGAAGCTACTTAATGAGGATGTCACTTTTTTTTGGGACGAGGAATGTCAGAAAAGTTTTGAACTACTCAAATAAAAGATGGTTTCAACACCTATTCTTGTCTTTCCTGATTGGACGAAATAATTTCATGTACACGTAGATGCCTCGGGCATCGCTTTAGGAGCCATCCTTACACAACCGGGTGAGGGGGAAATTGATCATCCAATCACCTTTGATAGCTGAAAACTCTCGAATGATTAACACAATTATGCCACAACAAAAAGGGAAGGATTGGCCATGGCCTACGCACTACAAAAATATCGCCACTACTTGCTCGGAGGTCACTTCAAAATGTATAATGATCATTCGGCCTTAAAATACCTAGTGAATAAGCCTGTGTTGGGGGGGAAGATCTGCCGATGGTTGTTGTTGTTCCAAGAGTATAACTTCGAAATCATAGTTAAACCAGGCCAGCTGAACGCAGGACCAGATCACCTATCCCGTATTGATACTGGAGAAGAACCTACTAGTCTAGACGAAGGCCCACCCGACGCCCAACTGTTCACCATTAAGGTTGTCGATGCAAGTTTTGCTAATATCATCCAATTCCTGACTATCATTATGGTGCCAACAGACTATTCGATCTAGCAAAAGAAGGAGTTGGTCACACAAGCGGCAGACTTTACTATCATCGTAGGCCACCTATATAAGTTAGGTGTGGATGAAGTACTACGCAGATATGTTCTGGAGCATGAGCGATAAGCCATCCTAACAGAAGCCCATGAAGGAATAGCAGGTGGGCACTATGCAGAAAAAGCAATGGCGCAGAAGATTTTATGGGCTGGGCTATGGTGGCCTACTATACATAGTGATTCCCGGGAGCATTGCAGAGCCTGTGATATATGTTAACGAATAGGACGGCCATCAAGGCGTGATGAGATTCCCTTACAACCGAAAATGGCCCTGTAAGCCTTCGGTAAATGGGCATAGATTTTGTTGGACCTATTAATCCACCAAGAAAGAAAATAGGCGCACGTTATATAATCACTACCACATATTATGTGACCCGATGGGGAGAAGCCCAAGTAGTAAGAGATTGTTCTATGGAGACTGTTGCGCACTTCGTTTTTTAGCAGATTCTAACCTGCTTTGGGTGCCCCAAGATCCTCATGAGTGATCAGGTCACACACTTTGTTGATGAAACCATCCAAGCCTTGACTGAAGAATTCCAGATTCATCATGAAAAAAGCACTCCTTATCATCCACAGGCCAATAGGGTTGTTGAAGCATTCAAAAAAATATTGGAACAGGTGCTAACCAAGGTCTGCAACACTGACCGCAGTGATTTGGATTTTCACATCCCATCAGTTCTCTGGGCCTATCGAACCACTTGCAAGAAGTTAACGGGACAAACCCCCTTTCACTTGACATACGGCAAGGAAGCCATCATGCCTATGGAGTATATTGTTCCTAGTCTCTGTGTTGCAGCCTTTACAAACATGGATGACCTAGGTGTCCTCAAAGAACACCTGATGTAGCTCACTGCTCTAGAGGAAGACAGACTTATGTCGAACTTTCATCATCAAGTCCAGAAAATGCGTGATAAGGCATGGCACAACCGTCATATCTGCCAGAAGACGTTTGAGGAAGATGACTTGGTACTCTTATATGACAGCCAATTTGCGAAGCACCTGGGTAAGTTTCGACAACATTGGTTGGGTCCCTATCTCGTCAAGGAAATCATGGATGGAGGATTTGTCCAGTTGGCCACCCTATAGGGTGATATGCTTCCAGGATAATTTAATGGTAGTAGACTCAAAACATATCATAACAAATGACTACATGGCTGGAGTAGCTACACTCTGTCGACCAGGCCGCGAAAATATCATTAGGGACTTCGAATGCAAGAGTCAGCTGAAGAAATATCTGAAACACTACTTCGCAACACTGCCCTTCGACAATGGAGGATAAAAAAATTTCAAACGCTAAAGGTACCTCTTTCCCAGAATAGAGACACTGCCCGGAAGTGGAAGGAAGACCTACGACCACCGTGACTCAAGACGAGTCACAAGATTGTGTTGGGGGACTGTTGGAGCAGGGTCTCCCACACTGATGAAAGTTGGTCCATTTTTTTATTATTTTGATTATATTTAGTTTAGTGTAGGGATGATAGGGTGGATACAAGCCGCAATACATTGTAAGCAGGTAAATAGGTAAAACTAGGAGTCCGCAAACCACGGTTTGCGGATCATGGTAAGTCTAAGCTAAATTGGTATAAATAGTACATCTTTTTGAGTCAATAGGTACAATATGAATAGAATTGAATGCTAAGTGTGGATTGTTAGTTCTGCGTTTCAGGTATTTGGGTTGGACTCCTGCTAGTTGTGTGTGTGAAGATCCTTTGTCCTACTGTGTGTGGACCCTGCTGGCTGTGTGCACAGGTGGGATTGGGGTTATGTAAGAATCTGCTGATAATATATAAGAAGTATTGCTGGTACTTGGTTCTGGATCTTTTTGTTATATGAATCGGTGATTTATGTCAAATCTGTGATAAGGTACGAATGATCTGTGTTGTCTGCTATGGTTATTTATAATATATGTTATCTGGTCTGTTGCGCATACTATAATTTATATCTTTGCTAGTCGAACGCACGTGGATGCAGACCTAATATCTAGATCTGTAATACTGTGTACACCGGTTATCTATTTAAGCCTGCGAACTAGCCCTGTTCCATAGATTTGTGCGTTGTGTGGGGCTTGGCTTACCTGCTCTCTTTTTGGGTGCGGAAACCTAGTTCCAACACCCTCCCATACTGCTTCGGGTGAGACTTTGACCTACCCAATTAGGTCACTGTCGAAAGGGCTAGTAGTATAAGGGTTATTTGAAAAACCCTAATGTACGAACCTGGGTCAAGACCCCTAAAGCCAACAAAGACAAGAGAAGGAGGCAGAGGAACGAAAGGAAGAACCAATCTCTCCAAAAATTGTCCCAAAATACATTATAGCAGTTCCACATCCTAGCCCATAGCCAAAATTTAACTCCTATTACACATTCATTGAAGGAGGGAGGATGATCCCTCAAAATCTCTCATTTCTCGTATTCTATAAGCTAGAGAAAGAGAGAGCGCACACACACCATTGGATGAAAATTTCCAAAACTAAAAATGTGGAAGATGTATGGATCATGGAAGAGAGACTCACTCAGATAGGGAGAGATTTTTCTTATGTCAGACTAAGGGAGATAGTGTTCAAAGATAATCTACAAGAAGAAAAAGTAGAGAATCTAATATATAATGGCCAACTACAACAAAAAGACAAGAAGATTTCCACATATGCGACCTCCCTAAGCCCCTATATTAATAGTGTAGCCCTTTATTATGTTAGTGTAGCCCCCCTTATTGTTATTATTGTACCCCTGTAACCCCCATATTGTTATTATTGTGCCCTTACATTATTATTGTTAGGTCGGCTAAGATTACATTGTGGCCCACTAGGATTACATTATGGCCCCATGGACTCCTATATATAGAAGGAGGTTTTGTTCATTTGTATCATCCAAGAATTTTTCATTTATGTAATTTATTGGAGGTTTCCCCCTCGAAGTGGCTTATTTCTAAGGCGTTGATATCTTTTTCTTCTATTTTTGGAGCTGGTTACACAACATTTGGTATCAGAGCTTGGGATTCTAGGGTTTCGCTGCTCCAAACAGGTCATCGTGGAATTTTCGCTATAACGTTTTTTCTACGAAGCTTCAGAAGCTGAAATTTTTAGGGTGCGAAGCTGAAATCTTGAGGAAGTTTGTATAAAAATTTCAGAGCTTGGTTCGCAATATTTTCGGAGATATGATCTGTGGAAGTTAGGTATTTTTTCAGGCTCCTAAACAGGTCATCGTGGAATTTGCGCTATAAAACATTTTCTACGAAGGTTCAGAATCTGAAATTCATATGGTGCGAAGCTGAAATCCTGAAGAAAGTTGTCAAAAAATTTCAGAGCTTGGTTCGCAATATTTTTGGAGATATGATCTGTGGAAGGTAGTGCTTTTTCAGGCTCCTGAATTTCATCTCAAAGAGGTGATCGTGGGAAAATTTCAATAACTCTCTCTCTGAAGATTGGATTGGAGTGCCGTCAAAATTGGTCACAAGTACACGGCCTGTAGTTTCTTCACTATCAATTTCAGAGACAAAGGACAAAACAGTGACACGTGGAAAGTCGTACAAGTTCGCTCTACTGAACCAGTCCAGAATTAGGTCATTGTGGGAGATTTGACACAACTTTGTCTTGGAGAATCAAAATCAGGTCAAACCTATGGCATTTGAAAGATAATTCGTAGGCTGGCTGCCATTTGAAGTGATTCCAAGGGCATATTGAAGAATATTTATCAGCATTGGGTTATATAATTCCTCCAAAAAATAATTCCATACCCATTAAGCCCTCATAAATCTATACAATGATGCATGAAGAGGAAGAATTGCAATATGAGATATCAAAATTACGGTACCAACTGCAACAAGTTTCGATCTTACGAAGATGAAATAGATGGTTTAAAAGCAGAAATGGAGGCTAAGTTGGATGGTTTGAAGGATCAAATAATAGCTAATATGGATGATAAATTAGTGGAAGATCATAGCGAGCATCAACAACAAGTTCTCCAACTCTCAAAGGATAACCCAAATTTGGTGCAGAATCTAATGAAACAACAGGAAGATCAACATCACATCGAAAGAAGTTATGAAGCAATCATAGAAACAAGAACTCGACAAGTACGATCAATTTCAGAGTATCTCAGCAAGTGGAAGAACTTTCCTGTAGAATATTTCACATGGGAGGATGAGAATTTTATACAGAAACATCAAGAAATAATCAAGCGTTGAGGACAACACTTGTTTGAAGGAGAGGGGCATGTTAAGTCCCTATATTAATAGTTTAGCCCCTTATTATGTTAGTGTAGCCCCCCTTATTGTTATTATTGTACCCCTGTAACCCCCATATTGTTATTATTGTGCCCTTACATTATTATTGTTAGGTCGGCTAGGATTACATTGTGGCCCACTAGGATTACATCATGGCCCCATGGACTCCTATATATAGAAAGGAGGTTTTGTAAATTGTATCATCCAAGAATTGTTCATTTATGTAATGTATTGGAGGTTGCCCCCTCGAAGTGGCTTATTTATAAGACGTTCATATCTCTTTTCTTCTATTTTTGGAGCTGGTTACACAACATATTCGTGCATGGAGGCAATACAAAAAAGGCATCCCTCAAATTCTTATGCCATTTACCTGAAGGAGTAGTGGCTATAGTTCTAGATCAAAACACTAGCATCATATGGGTCATTTCCTTTCTATAATTACATGCAATTTATTTATTTTTCCAGTCAGTCCAACATAGAAGATAGGGCCAAATTGGAAGACTTTTACATGCATAATATTGTCCTAATTGATCTTAACATTTTGGACCCAAACTCTAGGTTGGGGGACATGCAATTGATGGCCCTAGCCTCTTGGATGAAAAATTAAGAAGTTAGGGCAGAGGAGCTCAAAAATTTGATGAAGAGAGAAGGAAAATATCCTCTCCAATTCAGGGAAGAGCTAATCAACCCTATATGGGTCATAAACAACCACTAAATGATGGCCACTGATGCCAACCTTGTAGACAGATATCTCAACACCCAAGCATAGGAAATTTCACATTATGATGACATATATAGACTGTTAGGAGAGGAGTGTGTGATGGAATGTCATAGAAGATGGAATGGCCTCCCTCTTAGCCTGGGAAACATGGAGTATCACGCTCCAGACAGATTGAGAGTTGCCCTAGAAAGATCACCTTTGTACAAAAGGGCCATCCAAAAAATGAACATTAAATGGCTTGGATTAAAACTATGTCCATCTTTGTCGTTGGGACTAAGTGAAGGAATAGATCAAGCTGAAGAGGAAAAAGAATGGGAGGAAGCATAAAAGAATGCAGGGTTCTACTCTTCTGAGGGGACTCCTTCCATGATAACTTGGGATGTCAGAGAGGCCTGTTATGCTATAAAATACTCTTTGCGAATTGAGACGATCCCTCTAGCCCTAGGATGGGTCTAGTAACAACAAGGAACAATTAGAAACATACTTTCCTAGATTGTAAATGCATGCAGATCATGAATAGATCACCTCCCTCAATCTGATGCTAATTCTGATTTGAATGGACCTTTGGTCCTTTGTGTCCCGTGGTCAGATCTTCACCGCTACCGGTGCTTGGTTACCTGCATAAGGGATCAAATTACAAAAAATGTGAAATCATAACATATATAATGAATATACAACCTACTTATATGATCAATGAAAACTAAGAATCCAATCACACATTAAGGATAGGAATGTAAAGCACGAACCAATCGTATTATATTAAAATAGAGAGGGGTAGTTACCGTTAGGTTCTCTGTAACAAGCAAGATTGGAAAAGTCCGATCACAGAGTTAACATCATTTCAACCAACTTTGGGATTCTAGGATCTAGCCCTCCTGAATCCGGAGAGGGATCTCTCCAATATGTACAAAGATGGATATTGTATTTGAAGTTTGGGGTGATGATATTAGGCTAGTTATGAAGGTCAAGGGTTTTGTTTGGTTTTCTTGGATGGTTGAACATAGTTGCTGTCTGAGGCGGAAAGATCTATATGCAAATAGGTTCAAAGGTGAGAAGTTGCAAGCAAGCAGAGTGAGCTTTGATTCTAAAGAGAGATGATGGCAAGTTTTCAATCCATTGGGCTATGGAGTCATAAGAGAATTTAATTGAAACATCCAGGTTCAAGAGTAATCTATGGGGCAAGTCATCTAGGCCTAAGGATCTCTTTAAAGTTTGATTTATGGAATGGGGTGATACAACAAGAAAGGGAATTAACAGATGCAGAACAAAGAGCAGCCCAGGATCTAGTAAGTACTTTGAAACTAGCCAGCCTTTGACCAGGCACTTAAGAAAAACATAGAAGCAAACTAGGATCTGGTAAGTACTTTGAAACTATCCAGCCTTTGATACACTTCTAATAGAACACAGATTAAAAACAAAAGGAAACTTGAAGGCAACCTTTGGAGCAGAAACTAGCGGGCAGGGCTCACCTTTCTCCTCATCTTAGTTCTTCTTTACTTAGTTACTTCCAAGACAATCACCAAGATAACACAGAATGGCCCAAGATCTGATAAGTACTTTGAAACTAGTCAGCTTTTGACACATCCTGAGGGAAACAGACAAATAGTTGAGCAAACAAGAAAGGGACTCAGGGCTAACCTTTGATTTCCTCAATTCATTCCTTACACAACAAATATGAAAGTAACGTTTAAAAATAACATTCAGCAGTGACGAAAAGATGAGGGAACGCCAGCATCTCTGTGCTTAGACTGAATTAAATCATTTCTAAATAACACAATTAGAAGAAAACATTGGGATAAATATTTTTCAGCCAGAGAAGGTCACTGATATACAGCAAGCCCTAACACTGTTTAAACTGTTCTTTACAGTGGAAAAATGAAACAAATTGAAAACTGAAATAAAATGACAAGTTACAGTGAGAATAACATCACCATCAGCATAGACCAGGATCCCATAAATCAATTTGTATTGATTTCTTCAAACCGGTTACAATCTTCAAATCCAATGTTTTAATCCATCTCTTTTCACAATCTAACCTATCTGTTACAAGCAGAGCTCCAAGAGCCTATGAAACCACTATTTACAGTCAAGAGTTTTCCACTCAGAAACAGCTACACCACTTCAGCAATTACATTGACAACCAACTAATCCAACCCCTCACTCATCTTCTTCTGGAGTATTTATAGAAGGATGAGGAGGTGAGATCTAATAAAAGATCTCAAATACAATTAATGCAGAATTAATGTCTTCCTGGCCTGGGAGGCTCGATGAAGAATTTATACAGGTGTTCTACTGCATTTATGCGCTTATACTTATGAAGTAAGCTCGAAGGGAGCTTTTGTTGACCTTTGAGGCTCTGCGTACTGTTAGGGTTACTCTGCAAACATTCTTTCATTAAATCTGGTGCAGTAATAACTTCTTTGGTTGTTCCGAGGCATAATATCTGATCTTGTTCAATAAATTCATCCTCTGATTGAGCATTCTGAGGCAATAGGTGGCACTGTGGTGGTTGAGGAATCAATTCGCCTCAAAGTATGGCGGTGGAGGCGATCTGTCTTCTGAACACTTTTAGGTTTTGCTTTAATCCGTGTTCTGAGCCGGGGATTAGGCTTTTGATAACCGTCTTAGCCGTAATCCCCGCCAATTTATTCATAAAACTGCTGCTCTGGTTCATTCTGTCTTCACAATCGGACATCCTTTCCCTGTGTCGATTCGCCGGTATTCTCTGCTATGTAGGGCTGTGTAGATAAGAAAAAGGCATCAATGCCGTTAGAAACACCGATGAAACGTGAAAACCGACCTTGCAGGTGATTTCTACAGAGAAATTTAGACATATAGGATCGTCACCCTCCTGGTCTGAGAACCCTGTTTAAACCACGAACAAATGACTTTTCCCTGCAAAATACGAGAAAAATGAGAAAATCATGCGTTATATGAAAAAACTGCATCGGAAGGCGTGCGGGAGAAAGGAGCGATCAGAGCCGTTGATCGTATGGCGATCAACGGTCGGGGGTGTTTTTGAACAGTCAACGGAGGAAAAGATGGACCGTGCGACGAAATCGGGAGAGTGAATGTAAACCGTCAATCTACAGAGATCGACGGCGGGGATTGGCCTTTAAACGCGCCGGGGAAGATTTAACGGGCGGGGAATTCGTTAAAGGGTGAGCGGAAAAGGCGATCAGGGACCGTCGGATGAGAGGGCCCAGATCCGACGGCGGGGATGAATCCCGCTGCATGGCCATAGGACGAGGTTTAACGCACGGGCAATAGACATGGCACGGTGGTTTTGGGATGAAGTGGCGAACACGTGTCGGCCAGCGTGTGGGATCGCTGGCCGACGGTATAAAACCGCTCCCGGACGAAAGGTGGTGCGGGCATGAAACCGGTGGAAATGGAAAACAGCGCGGCGAAGGGGGGTCCACCAGATGAGGGGTACACTCCGCACCGTTAATCCGTGGGACAGATCGACGGCTGAGTTTCAATATGATTTTCTTTGGTGGAAAAATAAAATAAACCCGACTTTGCGTTTTACAAAGGTTTTCAATGTTTTCGGGTAATAAATTATTTCTGAGGGTTAAGCGCCTGGCGGTCTTAGCACACGGTTCTGGCGTCGGGGCATATGGAGGAAGAAACGGAAAGGGGCTTAGCCTGAGGGGCTAACGCCTAACGCATAGAAACGTATGTTTTTCTATGGTTTTTGAATGATTTTTGCAAAAGGAGAAAGGCTCCGATAGGTCAAAAAGTGGGTTTTTAACCTTAGGAAATGAGATTAATGGAGGAATAAGGAATATAAAAGGGTTTGATGGGGTTTTTATGGATGAAAGGAGACTTGAAGAAATGAGGGAAAGATGGAAGAAGTGGAGAAGAAAAAGGAGGAGGATGCAACAACATTCGATTAGGATTTTCATGGAACATCAGAGGCAGAGAGGAGGAAGAGTATGTAGAACCAACCAGTAGTTTAGAATCTTACCAACAGACTTCAAGTACCAACAATTTTTAGGCCTGAATTTTTTTCTTGAAGGCTGCCAAGAAAATTTAGCCACCAGCTGATATAATTGAAAAATATAGGTGGCTAACAGTGGCTCCACTTGGGGATGTTGTCTTCCTGAAGGCATCAAGAATTTAGACTTGATTTCTCTGGGCTGCTGACTGGTGTCTGACCCATCACTTGTTCTTTCTTTTCTTCTGGATAAAATAATGTCAGTCATGAAAGAGAGATGAATTTCATCAATACAGCTTCTACCTACCCCAATCCTACTGATCTAACATTTTTTCTTCATCAGAGTGCACTTGGATTGGCAAACTCTTTACACAACATTTTATTCTTTTGAAAATAGGAAATCTAATCTATTTCTACTCCTTATTTCTCCCTGAACTCGAATTAAACAGTTGAGCTCAGATGTTTCTCTACCTATTCTATTGTTTGTTGGGATTAAACAGTCCAACAAACTTTTATTCACTAAATTCTACAACGGAAATTTAAAAATAGCCAAGTCAAGATTGAGCTGTTCGACTTGCTATGATCTATGGCATAAAGACAGGCTGCACATAGATTATTATTTGCAGAAAATTTTAAATCAAAACAGAAGGCTTAAGATCTGAAAATTTTCTCATTATGGCCTTCTCTCATATTCACAGCTCTGTTCTTTCTTTTCTTTTTGGTGAGCTATCTTTGCTTCTTTTCTGGTTCAAGTTTTGAGTGAATTAGAACCAGGTCTTTTCTCTTTGACTCAGAAATCAGAGTAGTTTTGAGTCATTTCTTTGGAAACTTTGGTCCAGATTTTGAGTTTGTTTGAACCTTAATTTCTACCCTATTCTATCTACTGATAAGCCAAGATTAAACAGTTTGGCAAATCAAATTTGCTACCCTATCAGCAGAAAATTGAAAGCTAATTAGTCAAGATTAAACATTTTGACCAATTAGAAGTGTGTTTCAAGGAGTGGCATTTAAGCTTGCACACTTTCAGATTCATTTCTCTTTTTTGGCATGGGGCCTTGCCTTTCTTGTTTTCATTCCTGCCCTCTTTTCATTTTTTCTTTGTTTTTGTATTTTCTAATTTTCATAACTTTAAATGCAATGATGGATGAAATGTTTACAATGGAAAAAGAAAAATAAAAAAGGCTTTTAGAACAGAAAATGCTTTTAGGAAAGATAATGCTTAAGCATCCTGCCATTGACAGGACCCCCAAACAATTCTGCTCCATTCAGTTCTTGTAAGAAGAATGCATTGTTTCCAGCAACTGAATGAATGGAGTAAGGGCCAAGCCACAGATTGTCAAATTTACCATGCTTTCCCTTGTCCTCCCTCTTTGAGTCCCACTTTAAAACTTTGTCCCCAATCTTGAAATTGTTGGCCTTTGTCCTTCTATCAAACATCTTCTTGATATTGTCTTGCTTCTGCAATGCTTTGTTGTACACTTCCTCTCTGGTTTGCTGAAGATGAATGGTTTGATTTATTCTTCTGATTATGTCATTTTCTTCAGTCTGCAACTCTTGAATTAACTTCATAACTAGTACACCAAGGCTGTTAGGAAAAATTGCATCTGTACCATACACAAGCTGGAAGGGTGACATACCAATGGATTTCTTCAATGTTAATCTGTCAGCCCACAGTGCATGGACCAGCTTTATGTGCCAAGACTTCTTGTTGTCCTCCAACAGTTTCTTTATTATGTTCACTAAGCTTTTGTTGGAAGACTCTGCAAGTCCATTACCTTGAGGGTAATAGGCTGTGGAGTGCCCCAATGTTATCTGGTATTTGTGACAGAATTCTACCATTCTCTTTGACCCAAAGGCTGCTGCATTATCTGTGATGATCTTTGTAGGACAGCCAAATCTGGAAAGGATATTGGTTTCTATGAATTTTATGATAACCGAATCATTGGCTCGTCTACAAGGAATGGCTTCTATCCACTTAGTGAAATAGTCTGTGGCAGTAAGGATCCACCTGTGTTGGGCAGAGGATGGCGGGTGGATTTCTCCTATGAAGTCAAGTCCCCACTGTTGAAAAGGGGCTTCAACAGTAATTGGATGCAGAGGAAGGGGTAGTAATTTTCTCTTGCCCTCGAACAATTGGCATTTATGGCAAGAGGTTGTCATTTTGTGTACATCAGGAAAAAGAGTAGGCCAATAGAAACCAGCCCTCAAAATTTTGTTGGCCGTTGACTTCCAGTACAAATGGCCTCCACACTGCCCTTCATGAAATTCCTGCTTAATCTTTTCTGCATCAAACTCAGGCAAACATTTAAGCAATATACCACTAGCATTTTTCCAATAAAGACATTTATCAATAATGCAATAGTTTACAGCTTTTAACTTCAGGAATCTCGCCTTTGTTTTAGATAAACCAGGAGGGGTATTTAAATTAAGCAAAACATACACAATATCAGTATACCAAGGAGAATTCGCAAAATGATCTTCAACAATGGGAGTTGAGAATCCTTCTTGGTCGTCTAAAGCATTAATCATATTAATATCAAGAACTTCACAATTTGATTCAGCCATTAATCTAGCTAGACCCTGACCTTTGATGAGCTTAGTGGGTTTAATCTCTAAATCATATTCAAGAATAACAGCAATCCACTTACCTCTCTTACCGTCTGGATCCTGAGTTAGAATGTCCTTTACAACCGAATTTGGGACAAAGGCAATGATGTGCGAATGAAGGATGTATACCCTGAAGTCTTTTAAAGCTTTCACCAAAGCAAAAGCCTGTTTTTCCATAATGTTATACTTCAAAGGGGCATCCCTCAATGCCTTGCTAAAGAATGCAATGGGCTGCTCTTGTCCTTGTGGATTTTTCTGTAGGAGGACAAAAACTATAGTATGTTCTGATGCGAATGAGAAGATATAAAAATATTTTGAAAAATCAGGACTTATGAGAACCGGTGTTTTGGTTAGCGCTTGTTTCACCAGCTCAAAGGATGTCTTTGCTTCCGAGGTCCATTTCACCCCTTGCTCCTTTTTTAACATGTTTGTGATATTCCTAAGGAGCTCAGCCAAGTTGGGGATGAACCTTCTCAAAAAGTTTATCTTTCCTATGAAAGACTGCAACTCTTTGATATTTCGAGGATGAGAGATTTGCAATATGGCCTCAATCCTCATGGGATCTATCTTTATGCCCTGCTCTGAAATGATATGTCCAAGAAGCTTACCTTCTTGGAGACCAAATAATGTCTTCTTGGGGTTCAAAGATATCCCAAACCTTCTGCACTTCTCGAAAACTTTCCTCAAATGTTCTAAGTGTTCTTCATCTGTTTTTGAAAACACAGTTACATCATCAAGATAGATAATGATGAAGAAGCCTAATTCTTCCGAGAATGCTATGTCCATGGCTCTCTGAAAGGTTGCTCCAGCATTCATTAGACCAAAAGGCATTTTCACATACATGAAAGTGCCCCATGGTGTAGTAAAAGCTGTCTTTAATTGATCATCAGGGTGGACTAGGATTTGATTATACCCTGAATAGCCATCCATCAAAGAAATTCTTTTAGACCCCACCACCCTTTGCAAAATATGATCCATCTTGGGTAAAGGGTAGTTGTCTTTCAATGAAGCTTTGTGTAAATTACTGAAGTCTATACAAAGCCTGATTTCTCCAGTCTTTTTCCTAACTGACACCAGATTAGATACCCACTCAGAATATCTAATAGGGACAATAATACCAGCATCGTGCATCTTCATGATTTCCTTCTTAACCAATGGCAACTGGACAGGGTTGATTCTGCGCAGTTTCTATTTGAATGGTTTTTGGTTTTCTTTAAGAGGGATTTTGTGCCGTATTATTTTAGTGTCATAGGATTTAAGATCTTCGTAACTCCATGCAAAAACATCAGAAAATTCTTTAAACAGCTCTAAGTATTTGAGTTTAATGTGAGCTGGTAAAGTCTTAGACAGTTTGATTAATCTCGGTTTTTCCTCACTGCCTATATTACATTCCTCCACTTCAGTTTCTACAGGTTCCAGTTTTGGTTTGTTGGCCACATCATCAAAATCAAACAGTTCTTCTAGAGGGGCCAAACCCTTGGGCAGACTATCATTATTAGAATGCAGAGTTTCCATTTCTTCTGTTTCAGATTTTGCACTTAATTCTGTTTGGTTTCTAGATATGATAGTCTGAAGGTTTATATCTACCAGTTGTGGAGATGGTTCTTCTTCACCAAGAAAATTTTCTTCACTGCAGTCTGTATCATAGTCTGAATCTGAACTATGGGGTTCAAACTCATTTCTGAATTGCATGAAGTCTTCTATTTGTTTATCTCCATCAAATACCTGCCAATATTTCTTATTATCTGGGATAGCTGGTCTGAATTTTATCTGAGAGGTGTCATCATACAGCATTGGACAGGTTCTAGCAGCAAAGGCTAAATTGTGGGCTGCAATGTTTCTTTTTCTTGGGACAAAAGATAAGGTGTACTCCTCAAATGTTTTCAAAAGATCAATGACATCATTCCTGTAGGCCCTAAGTCTGGGGTGATTTGCATTATACTCCCCATTGACTTGCCTAATGATCAATTCAGAATCCCCATATACATCGATTCTCTTGGCACCTAATTTTTTCAAAAGATGCAAGCCTAAGAGCAGGGATTCATATTCTGCTATGTTGTTGGAACACTGAAAGTTTAATTTGCATGAGATACATTCTGTATGATTATTTTCAGTGTTAGTGATCCAGACACCTGCACCAGCATTTGTTTTGGTGCATGACCCATCAAAATACATAGTCCAGAGAGGCAGATTTTCAGTTTGGTGAATGGACTGTGTATTATTTGATTCCTCAAGTTTTTCATCGGGTTGAGGGTTGTCCTGCTGACTATCAAGTTTTAAGTTCAACGGATTGATAACTCGCAGTTCGAGACCTGTATTTAGTTTGCTAGGATCTTCAGACACAGTAGCCTGTTTCGGCACTTCAGCATTGTTTCCCTCTTTCTCCGTTTCAGCCATTGATTCCGTTGCAATGATGTGTCCTGTAAGTGTTTCATCATTAAACATGATAAAAGAATCAAGGCTCGTATTTATGGCATAGAGAGGGGAGTTTTGAGGCCGATCTTGACTTGTCACTATGTACTGCATGTGAGATTCTCTGTAAAGTCTTCTAGTCTGGTTAAAAACAGGGATGGTCGCATAGGTCATGTCCATTTGCATGGTTCCCTGTAACTTAGCACCCCAAGATCTTGATAAAATCATTCCATACTTTGGGGGGACATCAGCCACAACAACATCCATGACTAAACATTTGGCTGGAATTTGGGCTAAATTGACACAGAGATCTTTAATCAATCCTAGACACTTAACTCTGCTTGAGTCAAAGGAGTACAGGTCTTTGTAAGGTCTGGTAATTTCAAGACCCAGGCTTTCCATTACAGCTTTTGGCATTAGATTATGGGAAGCGCCTGAGTCATGCATAGCATTGTGCAGAATTTTGTCATGAATATTTAAGCTTACATAAAAGGGAGGGACAGGACCTTCTTGGAACTTTCCTTCAATCTCTGGACCAAAAATAAGCTCTGGTTGGTCGTCATTAAGATTGAGAGTATCTTCATTATCTTCTAAGTTCAAAGCCTTCAAAATTTTGGACCTATACACATGCTGGGCAACTAACTCAGTCAAAGGAACAGAGATTTTGATCTTTGAGATTTCCTGTTCCAGGCTGAAAAGGTTTTGATTCTTCAAAGCATTGACCTCAACCTTGTTTTCTGCCATTTTATCAGCAATAACAGCTTGCTGATTTGGTTTATCTACAGTTGAAATAGTTGTTTTACCAGGAGTACTAACCGAGGTGCTAGTACTACTAATGTTTGCACTCTGTTTTTCGATATTTTGAGTGCCTTTCTCTTTCCCATCACCAGAATCATCAGCCACTGTTTTGTCTTTTTGTTTGATCATTTTAGGCTTGGTTGCAGTGCTGTTTTGAGATGGTTTGTGAGAGGTTTTATTGTTGGGGGTTTGTTGATTAGACCTACTTCTGAGTTCATATTCCCTTAAAGGCTCTATGACAGCGTTCTCCATGTTCTGATAGCTATTCTCATTATCATTTCTTCTGTCATCATAAGGTGTATAAAGACCTTGTTTATTATCATAATGAACCTCAAAGTCATCATCATCTACCCCAAATAAGTTTATATCATCTTCCTCTGTTATTTGATCTGTTTGTTCAACCTCACTTAAAAAGTTTTGATGAAAGGGAGGAATGACCTGCTGATCATCTTCCCTGGGTCTGTTTGGAGGCTGATTTCTTCTAAGATTCTGATTCTGGTTTTGGTTTCTGTTTTGAGGAGCGTTTTGATTTAGACTTGCTTGTGCTCTCTCTAGAATGCTCATTTTCTTCATCATTTCTTCCATAATTCTTTCCATCTTCGAGCTTGAAGTGGAAGGGGTGGATTCCTCTCTAAAAGATACTCTCTTTTCCGCTTTCATCCTTGCTCTCTTCTCCACGAGGTTAACCTCCACGGAAAGAGCACCTCTTTGCATATCTTCAAGGGTTGCAAAGACTCTTTCTCTGAGTGAATACGTCATGTCTGGATCAAACCCTTCAGGAAATTTGTTTAAGGCTGATCCCTGAGGAGGTTTCAGTTAAGGGGAAAGTGCATTATACACACTGTTGAATCTGGTACAATAAGCTTGTACGCTTTCCCCAGGGTTCCTATGGAGATTGTTATAGTCGGCAAGGACTTGGAGAGGGTTCTTCCTTACTTCCCATTTGTTTAAGAATGTTTGATGGAAGGCTTGGAGATCGTTAATACTATGGGGGGTTAAACCTTTAAACCATTTTCTCACTTCTCCCCCCAAACTTTGAGCAAACAATCTGATTTTGACAGATTCATTATCGATTTCATTTCTGTCAAAGTAGTCATTCATCTTATCCACATGTTGAGATGCTGTTATGGTATTATTAGCATCATATAATGGAATTTTGGACTGATAGTCCTGTGGAAGATTGACTAATGGTACAGGAAGGACTAAGGGAGCATACCATGCTGCCATGATATATGGTGGGGGTGGATTTACAAGAGGAGGTGTGGGTTGAAGTGGAGTGGTTTGAACAGTGGATGAAAGATGAACAGAAGTGGATGGAATAGCAGTAGATCTCTGAGCTGATCTCGGATGAGAGACACCTAGATTATGTAAGAAATATAAATCAGGAGGTGTTGATTCTCTATTCTCAAGAGTTTCACTTGTTTCGGGAGATGAAAGTGTAAGCTCGGAATCTAACTGATCCAAATCACCAAATGACCTAGTTCTGAATGGGTTTAATAAGTCAATTTGTGATTCATGAAGAGCTGAAAGGTTTTCAGGGACTGAATTGGCTCTTAGGGGTGGTCTGAAAATAGTTGAAGATTGTATCCTAGGAGACTTCCTAAGAATTCTTTCTGGGTTATCAACTATTTCAGGAGGATCTGGGTCAGGATGGGCTCTAGTGTGAATCTTTTTAGGAGCCACAATTTTTATATGTTTAGACCCAACTAAACAAGAAAAGTTCAACCAGATATGACAATCTTTAGACGGTTAACTAATCTGTTTTCTCAATTTGAATCATGCAATCCTCTAACTGAGTTTGAATGATTTTATAATGATAAGGGTTCTTCCCAGTGGAGTCTTAAGGTCTGTTCAGGATGGTGGAGTCGCCAGGTGGAAGGTTCAGAGTGTTTTCAAAGGAGTACACTGTCCACCACAGTGTTTGTGAAACATTCCTTCTCAAGGATATCTCAAAGCACGACAAACTCTAACCAGAGGTTGACTGGGAGGGCATTCAACAGATATGTCACCCCCAAAAGAGGATGAGATCCAGAGGCTACCTGGCCCTTTCCAGACTCTGTCTAAGAGTATAGGGTAAAACACATCAAAGACGTATACAGGATATCAAAACTAGTGTTTTACTACCAATCTGAAATGTTTTTGGTATTTTCTGAATTGTTTATATTTGTGGTTTTTAAAAGGATGTCTTAACTTTGCCTCAAAACTTAGCTACGGTTATGAAACAAAGACAGTCTATCCTTATGGCTAAGCTAGCTGATTTTCCAAGGTTAGATAAAAACTTAAAAGAATCCTAGGATTGACCTAGTTTGTCACTGATTCAATTGATCTTCATCTTGATTACCATTTCTTGGTAGTGCTTGAAAGGGCTGATTTTGACTCTCAAAATGTTATGAATATTTTGGGTAAGGGTCCCCAGCGGATTCGCCAGAAATGTTAGGTTCTGGTGGCTCAAGCTGGCTAATAAAGCAAATGCTCTATGAACCCCAACACAAGCTTCTTTATGAATAGATTTGAAATAGATTTGAATGTAAAAGACTCTAGGTTGTCCCCAGCGGAGTCGCCAGAAATGTTAGGTCTCTGTAACAAGCAAGATTGGCAAAGTCCGATCACAGAGTTAACATCATTTCAACCAACTTTGGGATTCTAGGATCTAGCCCTCCTGAATCCGGAGAGGGATCTCTCCAATATGTACAAATATGGATATTGTCTTTGAAGTTTGGGGTGATGATATTAGGCTAGTTATGAAGGCCAAAGGTTTTGTTTGGTTTTCTCGGATGGTTGAACATAGTTGTTGTCTGAGGCGGAAAGATCTATATGCAAATAGGTTCAAAGGTGAGAAGTTGCAAGTAAACAGAATAAGCTTTGATTATAAAGAAAGATGATGGCAAGTTTTCAATCCATTGGGCTATGGAGTCATAAGAGAATTTAATTGAAACATTCAGGTTCAAGAGTAATCTATGGGGCAAGTCATCTATGCCTAAGGATCTCTTTAAAGTTTGATTTATGGAATGGGGTGATACAATAAGAAAGGGAAATAACAGATGCATAACAAAGAGCAGCCCAGGATCTGGTAAGTACTTTGAAACTAGCCAGCCTTTGACCAGGCACTTAAGAAAAACATAGAAGCAAACTAGGATCTGGTAAGTACTTTGAAACTATCCAGCCTTTGATACACTTCTAATAGAACACAGATTAAAAACAAAGGGAAACTTGAAGGCAACCTTTAGAGCAGAAACTAGCGGGCAGGGTTCACCTTTCTCCTCATCTTAGTTCTTCTTTACTTAGTTACTTCCAAGACAATCACCAAGATAACACAGAATGGCCCAAGATCTGATAAGTACTTTGAAACTAGTTAGCTTTTGACACATTCTAAGGGAAACAGACAAATAGTTGAGCAAACAAGAAAGGGACTCAGGGCTAACCTTTGATTTCCTCAATTCATTCCTTACACAACATATATGAAAGTAACATTTAAAAATAACATTCAGCAGTGACGAAAAGATGAGGGAACGCCAGCATCTCTGTGCTTAGACTGAATTAAATCCTTTCTAAATAACACAATTAGAAGAAAACATTGGGATAAAGATTTTTCAGCCAGAGAAGGTCACTGATGTACAACAAACTCTAACACTGTTTAAACTGTTCTTTATAGTGGAAAATGAAACAAATTGAAAACATAAATAAAATGACAAGTTACAGTGAGAATAACATCACCATCAGCATAGACCAGGATCCCATAAATCAGCTTGTATTGATTGCTTCAAACCGGTTACAATCTTCAAATCCAATGTTTTAATCCATCTCTTTTCATAATCTAACCTATCTGTTACAAGCAGAGCTCCAAGAGCCTATGAAACCACTATTTATAGTCAAGAGTTTTCCACTCAGAAACAGCTACAACACTTCAGCAATTACATTGACAACCAACTAATCCAACCCCTCACTCATCTTCTTCTGGAGTATTTATAGAAGGATGAGGAGGTGAGATCTGATAAAAAGATCTCAAATACAATCAATGCAGAATTAATGTCTTCCTGACCCCGTGAGGTTCGATGAAGAAATTCTACAGGTGTTATATTGCATTAATGTGTTTACACTGATGAATTAAGCTCGAAGGGAGCTTATGTTGACCTTTGAGGCTCTGCGTACTGTTAGGGTTACTCTGCAAACATTCTGTCATTGAAATCTGGTGCAGTAATAACTTCTTGGTTGTTCCGAGGCATAATATCTGATCTCGTTCAATAAATTCATCCTCTTATTGAGCATTCTGAGGCAATAGGTGGCACTGCGGTGGTTGAGGAATCAATTTGCCTCAAAGTATGGCGGTGGAGGCAATGTCTGACGAACACTTTTAGGTTTTGCTTTAATCTGTGTTCGAAGCCGGGGATTAGGCTTTTGATAACTGTCTTAGTCGTAATCCCCGCCAATTTATTCATAAAACTGCTGCTCTGGTTCATTCTGTCTTCAAAGCCCGATACTCTTCCTCTGCGTTGTTTCTGCGGGTATTCTTCGCTAAGCAGGGCTGTGTAGGTAGAGAAAGGCATCAGTTCCGTTCGAAACACCGATGAAACGTGAAAAATGACCTTGCTGGTGATTTCTACAGAGAAATTTAGACATAGAGGATCGTCACCCTCCTGGTCTAAGAACCCTGTTTAAACCACGAACAAACGACTTTTCCCTGCAAAATACGAGAAAAATGAGAAAATCCTGCGTTATATGGATAGACTGCATCGGAAGGCGTGCGGGAAAATGGAGCGATCAGAGCCGTTGATCATATTACAATCAACGGTCGGGAGCGTTTTGAACAGTCAACGGAGGAAAAGATGAACCATGCGACGGAATCGGGAGAATGACTGAGAGCCGTCGATCTACAGAGATCGACGATGGGGATCGGCTCTTGAATGCGCCGGGGAAGATTTTTAACAGGCGAGTTCGTTAAAGGGTGAGCGGGAAAAGGTGATCAGGGACCGTCGGATGGGAGGGCCCAGATCCGACGGCGGGGGTGAATCTCGCTGCAGGGCCACGGGACGAGGATTAACGCACGGGCGATGGGATTTGCACGGCGGTTTTGGAGTGAGGTGGAGGACACGTGTCTTCCAGCGAGCGGAATCGCTGGCCGACGGGAGAAAACCATTTAACGCGGAAAGTGGTGCGGGATACATACCACGGTTTTGAAAACGACCGCGGGGGAAAAAGGGGGGGGTCCACCAGGGTATGGGGTACACTCCGCACCGTTGATCCGTGGGATAGATCGATGGCTGAGTTTCAATATGATTTTCTTTGGTGGAAAAATAAAATAAACCCGACTTTGCGTTTTACAAAGGTTTTCAATGTTTCCGGGTAATAAATAAATTCCAAGTGTTAAGCGCCCGTAGGACTTAGCACACGGTTCTGGCGTGGGGACATATGGATGGAGAGAAAGCAGGAGCTTAGCCTGAGGGGCTAAAGCCTAACGCATAGAAACATATGTTTTTCTATGGTTTTTAACTGATTTTTGAAAAAGGAGAAAGGTTCTGATAGGTCAAAAAGTGGGTTTTTAACCCTGGGAAAAGGAAATTAATGGAGGAATAATGGGTAATACATTATTTAGTGGGATTTTTTATGAAGAAAAGGCAATTGGAGGGTGAGGGTAAAAATGGAGGAAAGGGATGGGAGAAAGGAGGAGGATGCAGCAATAATTGACTTGGATTTTCTTGGGGAATCATAGGCTGGGGAGAAGGAAAAGTATGGAGAACCAACCAGCAGTTTGTGATCTTACCAACAGTCTTCAAGCACCAACAAGTTTCAGGATTGAATTTGTTTCTTGAAGGCTGCAAAGAATATTTAGCCAAAAATAGGCGATATAATTTAAAATATGGTGGCTTCATGATTAACCTACCTGCCAAAATT
>JAXQQM020082572.1:0-19727 GCA_034641835.2 Pinus albicaulis
TTGGTTTATAATATGAATAATCGATCAATGTCATCCATGATCAAATGAAGACCATAAATGGATTGTACGAATATAGAAAATACCCATGACAACCATGGTGATAGTTGGTCCAACATCGCATTGACAACAATTTTGTCTCAATGTTTCTAAATGATTTCTTGGGTTCACCAATTCCCTTTGGTTTATAATAACACTTACTCGGTTTATTAGTTCTTTTGGTTTATAATATGAATAATGATCAATGTCATCACTGTGATCAAATGTCACATTAAGTAAATATTGTACAAATATGAAAATCACCATAGTAGCTTGCCAGTGCATAGTTGGTCAACGCTTAGGTTGCGACAGCAATTGTCTCAATGTTTAAATCAATTACCTTGGGCTCACGATTCCTTTTTTTGGTTTATAATATTAAAACCTTGGATTTATTAGTTCTTTTGGTTTATAATATGAATAATTGATCAATGTCATCTATGATCAAATGTCACATTCTAACAAATATTGTCTCAATATGAAAATCACCGATGGCCAACCTTGGTCATAGTTGGTCCAACAAAAGTCGCATTCTCACAACAATTGTCTCAATGTTTAAATCAATTCCCTTGGGTTCACCAATTCCTTTGGTTTATAATTTGTTGGGTATTAGTTCTTTTGGTTTATAATATGAATAATGACAACAATTGTCTCAATGTTTAAATGAATTCCCTTGGGTTCACCAATTCCTTTGGTTTATAATTTGTTCGGTAATGGTTTTCCCTTGCGTTCACCAATTCCTTTGGTTTATAATATAAATAATCGATCTATGTCATCCATGATCAAATGTCACATTCTGACAAACATTGTCTCAATATGAAAATCACCCATGGCGAACAATGGTCATAGTTGGTCGAACGTCGCATTGTGACAACAATTGTCTCAATGTTTAAATGAATTCCCTTGGGTTCACCAATTCCCTTGGTTTATAATTTGTTGGGTAATGGTTTTCCCTTGGGTTCACGAATTGTTTTGGTTTATAATATTGAACCCTGTCTCAATGTGAAAATCACCCATGGCCAACCATCGTCATAGTTGGTCGAACGTCGCATTCTGACAACAATTGTCTCAATGTTTAAATCAATTCCCTTGGGTTCACCAATTCCTTTGGTTTATAATTTTGGGTAATGGTTTTCCCTTGGGTTCTGATTGTTTTGGTTTATAATATTGAACCCTGTCTCAATGTGAAAATCACCCATGGCCAACCATGGTCATAGTTGGTCGAACGTCGCATTCGACAACAATTGTCTCCAATTTTTAAATCAATTCCCTTGGGTTCACCAATTCCTTTGGTTTATAATTTGTTGGGTAATGGTTTTTCCCTTGGGTTCACCAATTGTTTTGGTTTATAATGTGAACCATGTCTCAATATCAAAATCACCCATGGCCAACCATGGTCATAGTTGGTCGAACGTCGCATTGTGACAGCAATTGTCTCAATGTTTAAATCAATTCCCTTGGGTTCACCAATTCCTTTGGTTTATAATTTGTTGGGTAATGGTTTTCCCTTGGGTTCACCAATTCCTTTGGTTTATAATATTAAACCCTTGGGTTTATTACTTCTTTTGGTTTGTAATATAAATAGTCGATAAATGTCATCCATGATCAAATGTCACATTCTAACAAACATTGTCTCAATACGAAAATCACCCATGGCCAACCATGGTCATAGTTGGCCGAACGTCGCATTCTGACAACAATTGTCTCAATGTTTAAATCAATTCCCTTGGGTTCACCAATTCCTGTGGTTTATAATTTGTTGGGTAATGGTTTCCCTTGGGTTCACCAATTCCTTTTGGTTTATAATATAAATAATCGATCAATTGTCTCAATGTTTAAATCAATTCCTTGGGTTCACCAATTCCTTTTGGTTTATAATTTGTTGGGTAATGGTTTTCCCTTGGGTTCACCAATTCCTTTGGTTTATAATATTAAACCCTTGGGTTTATTAGTTCTTTTGGTTTGTAATATAAATAGTCGATCAATGTCATCCATGATCAAATGTCACATTCTAACAAACATTGTCTCAATATGAAAATCACCCATGGCCAACCATGGTCATAGTTGGCCAAAAGTCGCATTCTGACAACAATTGTCTCAGTGTTTAAATCAATTCCCTTGGGTTCACCAATTCCTTTGGTTTATAATTTGTTGGGTATTAGTTCTTTTGGTTTATAATATGAATAATGACAACAATTGTCTCAATGTTTAAATGAATTCCCTTGGGTTCACCAATTCCTTTGGTTTATAATTTGTTCGGTAATGGTTTTCCCTTGGGTTAACCAATTCCTTTGGTTTATAATATTAAACCCTTGGGTTTATTAGTTCTTTTGGTTTATAATATAAATAATCGATCAATGTCATCCATGATCAAATTTCACATTCTGAAAAACATTGTCTCAATGTGAAAATCACCCATGGCCAACCATGGTCATAGTTGGTCGAACGTCGCGTTCTGACAACAATTGTCTCAATGTTTAAATCAATTCCCTTGGGTTCACCAATTCCTTTGGTTTATAATTTGTTGGGTAATGGTTTTCCCTTGGGTTCACCAATTCCTTTGGTTTATAATATAAATAGTCAATCAATGTCATCCATGTTCAAATGTCACATTCTGACAAACATTGTCTCAATATGAAAATCACCCATGGCCAACCATGGTCATCGTTGGCCAAAAGTCGCATTCTCACAACAATTGTCTCAATGTTTAAATCAATTCCCTTGGGTTCACCAATTACTTTGGTTTATAATTTGTTGGGTATTAGTTCTTTTGGTTTATAATATGAATAATGACAACAATTGTCTCAATGTTTAAATGAATTCCCTTGGGTTCACCAATTCCTTTGGTTTATAATTTGTTCGGTAATGGTTTTCCCTTGGGTTCATGATTCCTTTGGTTTATAATATTAAACCCTTAGGTTTATTAGTTCTTTTGGTTTATAATATAAATAATCGATCAATGTCATCCATGATCAAATGTCACATTAAAACAAACATTGTCTCAATATGAAAATCACCATGACAACCATGGTCATAGTTGATCAAGCATTAATTAGAGCAACAATTGTCTCAATGTTTAAATGAATTCACTTGAGTTCGCAATTCCTTGGTTTATAATTTGTTGGAGTAATGGTTTTCCACTTGGGTTCACCAATTGTTTTGGTTTATAATATTGACCACATCTCGATGTGAAAATCACACTTGTGACCATGGTCATAGTTAATTGAGCATTAATGACGACAACAATTGTCTCAATGTTTAAATCAATTCCCTTGGGTTCACCAATTGTTTTGGTTTATAATATTAAACCCTTCGGTTTATGTCATCCATGATCTAATGTCACATTCTGACAAACATTGTCTCAATATGAATATCACCCATGGCCAACCATGTTCATAGTTGGTCGAACGTCGCATTGTGGAAACAATTGTCTCAATGTTTAAATCAGTTCCCTTGGGTTCACCAATTCCATTGGTTTATAATTTGTTGGGTAACGGTTTTCCCTTGGGTTCACCAATTGTTTTGGTTTATAATATTAAACCCTTGGGTTTGTACTTCCTTTGGTTTATAATATGAATAAGCGATCAATGTCATCCATGATCAAATGTCACATTCTGACAAATATTGTCTCAATATGAAAATCACCCATGGCCAACCATGGTCATAGTTGGTCCAACGTCGGATTGTGACAACAATTGTCTCGATGTTTAAATAAATTCCCTTGGGTTCACCAATTCCTTTGTTTTATAATTTGTTGGGTAATGGTTTTCCCTTGGTTTCACCAATTCCTTTGGTTTATAATATTATACCCTTGGGGCTTATTAGTTCTTTTGGTTTATAATATGAATAATGACAACAATTGTCTCGATGTTTAAATGAATTCCCTTGGAGGTTCACCAATTCGCACAGTTTTATAATTTGTTAGGTAATGGTTTCCTTGGGTTCACGATTCCTTTGGTTTATAATATTAAACCCTTGGGTTTAGTAGTTCTTTTGGTTTATATTATGAATGATCGATCAATGTCATCCATGACGAAATGTTAGATTCTGAAAAATCTTGTCTCAATATGAAAATCACCCATGGCCAACCATGGTCATAGTTGGTCCAACACCGCATTGTTACAGCAATTGTCTCAATGTTTAAATCAATTCCCTTAGGTTCACCCGATTCGCTTCACGGTTTTATAATTTGTTGGGTAATAGTTTTTTCACTTGGGTTCACCAATTGTTTTGCTTTATAATATTGAACCCTTGGGTTTATGTCATCCATGATCAAATGTCAGATTCTGACAAACATTGTCTCAATATGAAAATCACCCATGGCCAACCATGGTCATAGTTGGTCCAATGTCGCATTGTGAAAACAATTGTCTCAATGTTTAAATCAATTCCCTTGGGTTCACCAATTCCTTTGGTTTATAATTTGTTGGGTAATTGTTTTTCCTTGGGTTCACCAATTCCTTTGGTTTATAATATTAAACCCTTGGGTTTATTAGTTCTTTTGGTTTATAATATGAATAATCGATCAATGTCATCCATGATCAAATGTCACATTCTGACAAATATTGTCTCAATATGAAAATCACCCATGGCCAACCATGGTCCTAGTTGATCAAGCATTAAGCATTGTGACAACAATTGTCTCAATGTTTAAATGAATTCTCTTGGGTTCACCAATTCCTTTGGTTTATAATTTTTTGGGTAATGGTTTTCCCTTAGGTTCACCAATTGTTTTGGTTTATAATATTAAACCCTTGGGTTTATGTCATCCATGATCAAATGTCACATTTTGACAAACATTTTCTCAATATGAATATCACCCATGGCCAACCATGGTCATATTTGGTCAAACGTCGCATTGTGAAAACAATTGTCTCAATGTTTAAATCAATTCCCTTGGATTCACCAATTCCTTTGGTTTATAATTTGTTGGGTAATGGTTTTCCCTTGGGTTCACCAATTCTTTTGGTTTATAATATTAAACCCTTGGGTTTATGTCATCCAGGATCAAATGTCACATTCTGACAAACATTGTCTCAATATGAATATCACCCATGGCCAACCATGGTCATAGTTGGTCGAACGTCGCATTGTGACAACAATTGTCTAAATATTTAAATCAATTCCCTTGGTTTATTACTCTCTTGAGTTTAAAATACTAATTCTGAGGGTTTGTTAATTTCTTAGATTTTTCATTTTAAAATATTAATTCTTAGGGTTTATTAATCTTTGTTGTTTATAATATTCATCCGTTAGGTTTATGATATTTATCACTTGGGTTTGTTGATTCCTCTGGTTTATAACATTAACCCCTTGGGTCTATTAGTTCTTTTGGTTTATAATGTTAATAATCTCGTTGATTTATTAATATCTTATGTTTAAAATACTGATTCTTATGGATTATTAATTTATCAGGTTTTTTAGTTTAAAATATCAATTCTTACGGTTTATTAATCTCTTGTGTTTTTAATATTGATCCCTTATGTTTATAATATTTATCCCTTCAGTTCACCAATTCGTATGGTTTATAATATTTAAACCTTTGGTTAATATTAATAATATTATAATATTGCTAATAATCATTTTAAATAAATATTCAAATATTTATTAATAATGATTATTAGTGATATTATAATATTATTAATAAATATTCAAATATTTATTAATAATGTTTATTATTAATATTATAATATTATTAATATAGTTAATACCATTAAAAAATTATTAATATAGTTAATATATTATTAATATTATTATTATTAATATTAATATTATTATTAATATATATTAATAATGTTTATTATTAATATTATAATATTATTAATATAGTTAATACCATTAAAAAATTATTAATATAGTTAATATTATTATTAATATTATTAATATTATTATTATATTATTAATAATATTATTAATATATTATTAATATTAATATCATTAATATTCAAATATTTATTAATAATGATTATTAGTAATATTATAATATTATTAATAAATATTCAAATATTTATTAATAATGATTATTAGTAATATTATAATATTATTAATATATATTATTAATAAATATTCAAATATTTATTAATAATGTTTATTATTAATATTATAACATTATTTATATATATTATTAATAATATTATAATATTACTAATAATCATTATAAATAAATATTCAAATATTTTTAAATAATGATTATTAGTAATTTATAATATTATTAATATATATATAATATTTTTGTGATTTTAATCATAATTAATATATTTAATATATTGATATTCTTATTAATATATAATATATACATTTCAAGTTAATATAATAAAATTATTATATATAATATTTATTTATTGATATATAAATTAATGTGATGGGTAGTGGATATAGGCCTATCGGCGTATATCAACCACATTGGTAAATGTGGTTGTAAATCTATTTTATATACGCCTATCGGCGTATATCAACCACATTAGTTTTTACTAATGTGGTTGTACTAATTATATATCTTTTTGAGTTTAAGTTTTTATTTTTTGATATTTTTTTTTAATTTAATTAATTATATATATATATATATATATATATATATATATATATATATATATATATATATAATTTTAATTCTAACTTTTTAAATGTGTTTTATTTTATTTTTCTTAGTTTTTTTATTTTTTAATTTAAAAAAAAATTGATTTTTATATATAAATATATATCCTTTTTTAATTTTAATTTTAATTTTAATTTTTATTCTTTCAAAATTTGTATTATTATTATTTTTTTTTTTTTTTTAACTTTTTATTTTTATTCTTGTTATTAAATTTTAATTATTTTTTATTTATTATTTTGATTATTTAAATTTTTTATTTTTATTTTTCATTTTCTTTAATTATGCTTTTTGTTTTTAAATTAAAATATTTTTTTGGGTTAATGTTTTCTTATTTTTAATTTTTGGAATTTTTTTATTTATTATTATTTTTTTAATTTATTCTTTTGGTTAATGTAACCACTGTCTTAGTTGTTGACAAATGGTTAGACTATTGTTAAGAATGGATTAAACATTATTGTTATTTTGTTGCAATAGAATATTATGAACAAAAATTAATTTTGGTATTGGAATAAAAGATTACTTGTGAAGTTAGTTTCATGAGTAAAGACTGATGGTAAAGGAAATTCAAGATTTGGAGTTAGTTGAACAGAAAAAACAGTTCCACAGCTACCCAAAGAAACTCTAGAATAAATAAGGAATTTTGAAAAGAGTATGGGGTTCTGTAGAAAAAGGAAAAAAAAGAAACTGTCATCCTGAAAAGTAAACCCTTGAAGGGAAACTTACAGAGGAGACTGTTTCACTGGAGTTGGAGAATTGGACTGGACTTTCCCGAGATTCTCCTCCAGATTTATCTATTCAACGAGGACTCAGAATTGGAGCATGGGGAAGAGTTGCAGGACGTAATTTCCCAACTCTTGGAAGGGAGGAAATCCAAAATTATTAGTCAGATTTACGTACAGATGAGTGGAATCTGTATTTCTGAAAGTAGTATAAATGTTTATTTCTTCTTAAATTTTAGATAATAAAATTGAAGAGATGTGATGGTTGAAATAATTTAGATGCTTAAGATTTAACAGACAGGAAAGAAATCTCCATACAGTTATGCAAGATAGGAAAGATTTACTTCTGTACTCTACATATGTAAATTAACTCTGTATAGTAAAGGGGAAGCTACATTTTATCTAGCTAATCGAAGGATTGTTAGCCCAACAATTGTGATTGGATACTGGGCTGGTCATCCTTCATATTATATGATAGTACACGGACAAGTCGTGGTCCAGTCACGAGTTACAGTTAAAAGAACAGCATAACTGAGTCAAAATAAAGATACTAAGAAGTGAACAGACTCACATTAATAAGTTCCTCATTAAGTAAACAGGAAAAAATGCTAACAGAGTATGTAAAGTTCGCCATATTCAGTTTATAGGAAAAGAAAAAAACCTCTGTGAGGAATATACATATATATATATAGAACCATAAATGTACGCAATAACTGTGAAATGTACAGGTCTACTTTCATTCCTAGAGGACAGTTAGACAGCGACAGCCAGAGAATCCATTTACTTTCTAATCAAATAAATCATATACTGAACAGGGAAAAACAAAATGACAGTTCATGCAAGTACAGGTGAGAATATCAATACGCGTAAAAAGATAAATAGAATCAGCAGACTATTACAAATACATGTAAGATCACAGTAGTCAAATTCTGAGATAAACCCTGACATAAATCTTATAAGCATATATCAACATCGTATGATAAACAATGACAAGGATAGTAAATCCAGCGCCTTAAATCTTATAAGCATATTTCAACATAGTGCGTTAAACATTGACAAGGAAAGTAAATCCATAGCCTTAATAACCCAATGATAGTTAAAATCAATCTATCGTAATTGTTCTCAGAGGTGTAGAGAACCAAATAGTGTTACACAGAAGGTAGCCCTGTGGCCGTAATGAAAAGAGCCTCTTTTTATTAAACCCTAGGTGCGGAAACTAACCTTGAGTAACATATATATCAAATCCCAAGAGAATCCTTCAACTTGAAGGCCAAAGCTATCACCAGCCGCTTGCGGCCATGAAATAAACCCTAAAGCTCGGGCAGGGGTACCTGTTGGAGTAAGGGGAAGCATCGGTTAGCCATTTCAAAATAGAGATGCACCATTACAACTCACAAGCTTAACAAACGATGTGCGCAGGTGTTGAAGAACATGTTACCTGCCATGCAAAGAATGAAAATAAGTTAAAACATGAGCTGGGCTAAAGAATCGAGACCCTGCTCTTTTATTTAACCAAGCTTTAGTTACTTTTAAACAGTGAATTAGGAAAGTTATTCTGGAAGGAACCACAAGAAATACCTGTCGGCCATGCTTGAGGAAGATTTCAAGTCAAGAACTCGAGCCGTAGGTAACCCATACACAGAACGGAATAAAAATTAGCGCATGATTTTTTAACTCAGACATCAAACCGAAACAGAGGAAATTAATCTTGCCTAAACAAGGGTAAAACAATTACAGGTTAGCACATGAAATTACCCATAATGCTCCTGCAGATGCAGACATGGTGTACCTGTTAGCGGAGAACGCGAAGAATGCACAGAGATGCCAGGCCGCCACAGAGCAGAGGCCATGAGCCAAGAAATCGGAAGAAGGAACCCCGGAGCAGCAGAGTCGGCTCCAAAAGCTACCCCGAGAGAATGCGAATGAGAAGAAATGGTTACAAGCCTGTTAGTCATTAGTCGAACCCTAATGCATTCTCACTATCCGATCTCTCCAAGATCAATGACGTATAAACATTGCCGATCAATCAAATTAAATGCATGCCAGTTGCCATAAGATCGCAAGCAGGGATAATTAGTACATAAGAGTACTTCCTAATTATAGTTAAATGAATACCAATAACGTTGTCAAAATAAAGATTCATGGCACGAATAAAAATGCCCTTTAATCAATTGTTAAATGACTGGAACCTTAGATGATGACATAATGTCAAGGTCTATGTATACGCAAAGTCATATATAAACCAAGGACCAATATATACAAGACTTATTATTGTTCCGTATTCATGTGATAATTGCTTTTGTTTAATGATTGGAAAGGTTAGAATAAGGTATGTACATTGTTAACAATGAATATTACCAGTTGATCTATGGTAGGTATATTTTAGGGGTTGGTAGATAGTAATTTTTTTTTTACTGTTATCAATGTATTTTAAGGGTGAATGTTACAGTTAAAATTTTTATTTTTACATGTTTTATTTTTAGACTTTTATTGGATATATATATATATATATATATATATATATATATATATGAAAATTTAATGTTCCAAAAATATGCTAAAAAAAACACAAATTATTCTATATTACCACTTCAAAATCCACATGAAATTATGACATTTAAAAACAAAAAATTCATAAGAAATTTAAAGTGCCAAAACTATGCTTGAAAAAAAGGTGATTCTGCAACAATACTTTTCAAAATCGGGTGTTTTTTTTGCTACCACAGAAAACGGGTACTAGGGAATTTTCTCGTTTGATCAGTAATGGTATTGCAACAAAGTCCATTCACAAGCTAATGAAATAATAAAAATATAAAAAATTGAATTTACATTTAACTTTTTATTAATAATTGAGCCACCATGTAAATGTCTACAGACATCCAACTTTATATTACTTGTAACATTTTACTTATTACTTTATGTTAAATCTTAATTTGTAAAATGCGAAAGGTTAAATTTTAAACATTTACACTTGACATCTACGCCATACAGGGTTGTAGAGTGCTTCTCAGAGTAAAATTTGTTAGAAATTTTGTTAAATGTTAAATGTTAAATGTTAATGAGAAAAAATCTTAAAATGAAATGTTAAAAGCTATATATGGAATTTGAAAAAAATATACATAAATTAATTATATTATTGAATTATTTTAACTAAGTATAATTAACTAAAGGAAAGCGGAGGATGTGGGATAGATAGGGGAGGGAAAGAGAATATAAAGGTTAAGGGAGAAGTATTAGGAGGGAGAGGGAGAGTAGGAACTAATGAGTTAGACAGTGGATAACTAGTTGCTAAGAATGACTTAATTTATAGTCATCTTCTTGATTAAATTTTTTTAGGTGCTTATCCATTTCGAGGGCCTCTCTAATTATTATGGAGTTGTAAAATGGAATAGAGGAGACAATTTTTGTTTTACTAAAAAAAAAATAGATTCTTCGAATTAAAAGAGCGCTAAAATATGACAAACTTCGATAGTTGGAGAGGATTGGTGTCAGCGATATGTTCTTTAATATTAGCTTTGAAGGGATTCCTTGTCTATCTAATTTATGATTTTTCACATGAATAAGGCATCTCGTAAACCCATTGATTGAACACAGGTTCAAAATTATCTGTAGTTGATCCGAACATATACATCAAAGTTTTATGGGGTTTAAAAATGGTCTTAAATTTCTCTTGCTGTAGGATTTTTTCTATAACATTTGTAGTGCCATTTATGTAAGGGAGAGAAACTAGAAACTTAGGATCATAGGATGGAATTTTAATAAATTTTTAATTATAGATGGTCTTGAAATATTTGTTGATCTAAGAAGAGTAATAACCATTAGCACTGGAGGATTGGAATATGTAGGCTTTCTCTATGGGAAGGAATTGGGGAGAATAAATTTTAATGGAACAAGAGAAAAGGGTTTTAAAAATGGTAGATTTTACGATTCATGGTCTGAGAACGGGCGTGAAGATAAAAATTAGTGTGGGTATTCTTTTTGTAAACCATATGGGTTAGGGAACCACCATGAATCTGAGTGATAAGAACATATAAAAAACATAGACAATTATTATATTAAGGTTCCACTATAAATTGAATATTAGTGGAAATGTTTTTGAGATGGGAGGGGAAGGAATCTATTGTAGGTATACAATGTTACCAAATAACAAGGGTATCATCAAAAAATATAAACCAACATTTAGACTTAAAATTCCAATATTCCAGAGCTTTAGTCTCAAATTATTGCATAAAGATGTTAGTAACAATAAGGAAAAGAGATGAACCCATTAACGTACCTTCATTTTTCTCATAAATCATTCCTTTCTATGAAAAAAAGGTGGATGGAAGGTAGATATTAATCAAGTTAAAGGTTTCTGAACTAACAGTTTCAGAAACCAATTGAATGGGTTCAAAAACATGCATTTTAGTAAAAAGAGATATGGCGTCAAAGCTAACAAGAATCTCATGATCATCAACATGAATATATTTAGTATTACAAATGAAATCAAATGAATATTTAATGAAACAACGAGTGGGCCCAATAAATTATTGCAACTTAGAGAAAATATATTGACTTATAGCATGGGTGGGGTCTCCTATGGAAATAACTATGGGTTAAAAAGGGAGCCTAGGCTTGTGAATTTGTGGTTTTCAATAGATTCTAGGGGCTTTGGGAGAAATAAGACACTGTTGGATGTAGACATTAATATAATAGGATTTTATAGCTTTAGTGACAATTTGAGTTATGGCATTGATGGGGTAGTTTGTAAGGATTTTATAGGAATAAGAAGAGAGCAAATTGATCTTATTGGATTCATAGTCTTTGGAGTTCATAACTATGGAGGTATTTCCCATATTCACCTTAAGTATGGGAATGTCAAGGTTATCATTTAGGAATTTCAGGGCTTCGATTTCATCCCTCAATAAATTGGTATTAGGGAGCCTAGAGTATCAGAGATCACTACCACACTCTTGCTGGATTTCCTCCACATTATGGGAAGGAATTTTTTGAGACACTAGCTCACTGGAATAAATAATTTCTTCAACAAGGATTGTTTTAGCGGGTTGGGAGAAATTGAAGCTTGTTTTTAATAGAATAAAGGAAGATAATTCAAGGCCAAAGGAGGAAATATTCCCAATAGAGGAGGGCTTGGAGCTTGCATTGTGTGGTGAATCATGTCAAAGAGAGGGGAAGATGAAGAAAGTTAGGGAGCATTAACATGTAGTTTTTCCAAGATCTTGGGAACATGATAAAATATTAACGTATTTTACGCTACCAAACCAAGAATCACCGTGAAGCTAATTTACATAGCGAAATATAAACAACAATAAATCTACTATTGCACAAAATATGGAAAAATTTTCACAATTTTTAACCCTACTTCATTATATTAATCATACTGAATAATGAAACATTCTAAGCCTCTTGTACCAAGGATAATGGACCTCATACATCCACTTATACAAGAATAAAAAACTAGGGCTTGGTCTCATTCTAATGTAGATCAATCTAGCCTCAACAAGATACTCTTGTTGATCAACGATTGTCATTGATGTCAACCCAAGCAGTACCAGGGGCTAACCCAATATTGCATGGGAATTTTGACCTACCAAATTACTATATTCTTGTTCAATAATGCTTTTGATGGTTTCTACTTGTCGAGATGTTTTCATTGATATATGGCATGCCACGTAATTCTTCACGGTTTGATAGATATTCATGTTTAAAGTTTATACCCCTAGTTAGTGGGCTAAAACCCCATAGAGTTGTGGCATGGGTCATTGAAAAGTCATAATTAATATTTTTCAAGCTCCTAAAGTCCCTCCCACGTTCACTTGTTGAAGTCCCTCTCAACCTAAACATTTATAAATTGTGATCCTAATATCCTCCTCATTCAAGGGATTTCACCATCTAAAACAGGTCATCATGGAATTTTCGTTCTAACGTTTTTTCTAAGAAGGTTCAGAAGCTGAAATTTTTGTGAGGCAAAGCTTCAATCCTAAGGAATCTACTGTGAAAATTTTAGACCAAGGTGCGCAATATTTTCAGAGATAGAATCTGTGGAAGTTGGTGTTTTGGTAGGATCCTAAAATTCATCTCAAAGAAGAGACCTTCGGAAAATAGTCATAATTCTCTCTCTGAGTATCGAATTAGAATTCTGTAAAAAGTGACAAATAGTGCACAGACTGTAGTTTTATCTCTATCAATTTCAGAGAAATATGAAGAAACAATGACATGAGGCACGCCATACAAGTTCGCTCTACTCAAACAGTACATAATTAGGGCATTGTGAGAGATTGGCTATAACTCTCTCTTGAAGAATTGAAATTGGGTCAGAATTGCTGATTTGGAAAGGCAACTCAGAGGACTACTACAGGACCAAAAATCAAATATTGGGGATATGAAATAACAGAGATACGCCAGATTCAATATTGAGCTCCTAGAAGGTAAGAAAAGTCTATATCATGCATTGTCAAGGGTTGCAAAAGGCTAGACTTTCTAGCGTAGGAAAGCAAAGCAAGGTGCAACAGAGGGTAGCATGACAAGAGCAGCAACCAAGGTGCATAACAGCAGCAAGAAGTTCATCATATGAAGTCTTCAAGTGGGCAGCAATGCATACAATCATTGTAAAGGTATCATTGTACTAAGTCATTGTAAATACATTATTGTAAAAATTGTACTAGTGTATATTTGCCAAGAGTTGAAGAGTTAGTGTTGGGAGGTCTAGAATCATCATTAGGTGGTTGTATCAAAGTTGGGGTTATGGTATAATATATCTTCTTCTTCTACATCATTCTATATCATTGTAATGTGGACCATCTTCCCTCGTATGGGAGTTCATTCTTATTTTATTCTTCTATAGGGCGGTAGGGTGGTGCTAGGGTGATTTGTAGCTCATTAGGTGTTGGGGCATCCGTTAAGTTGACTACTAAAGAATCTCAGGCGTACGAGGGTCCATCTAGTGGGATTTGGAGAAGAATGCTTTTCTATATTGTAGGAAGTTAGAGATTTATTTTCAATTGGAGTTGAATATTAAAGAATTATTAGAAAAGCATTAGGTTGCTCTTGTCTCAGAGTGGGTTTCCACCTTAAAAATTGTGTGCATTTGTGTTCCTTTTTTTTTGCTGCTATCATTGTACAAAAACTGATAATAAGTGAATATAGACTAATACTCTAATTGAAAGGAATACTGATTCACCCCCCTTCTCAATATTTCCAACAATTGGTATCAGACCTTGGTTCCTTCAATAGCAGTTTAACAGCTGGAAGGAGGTCATGGAGCATACCAAGAATGATGTACCTCTGTTCAATGAAAATAATTATGCACTCTGGAAGAGATGAATGGAGGTCTATCTCTTAACAATATTGAGAAGTATGGGGCACTGTTCAAAATGGATTTACATCAACCATGGATGAACAAGGTAAGAAGAATTTGGTAAATGATGCAAAATCAAAGAATATTATTATCAATGGACTTATTGAATCTGCTTATCATAAGGTGTTGGGTTGTAAAACTGCCAAAAATGTATGGGACAAGCTTGGGAATATATATGCAGGTGACTCAAATGTCAAAGAAGCAAAGCTTCAAATCTATAGAGAAAAATTTGAGCAACTCAGAATGAAAGAAGATTGCAACATTACTGCATACTTCCAATACGTTGATGAAATAACCAATACTGTGGAAGGATTGGGAGAGCCAGTTGACAAGAAGACTATTATACGAAATATTCTTAGAACGTTACCAGGGAGATTCAACCCAAAGGTATCGGTCTTAGAATACAGTGCAAATATGGACAAACTCAGCAAAGAGGAATTACATGGAGTTCTCATAGCATATGAAATGAGACTTGATGAAGAAGAGGGTACTTCGCATCTAGAAACTGCGTTCGTTGCATCTAAGAAAACCAATAAGGATAAACAACCTTCATTTGAAAAGACATGCACCTGCAAGTGTGAAGAAAAGGGAGATGATGAAGAAGGTCTTTCAGATGAAGAATATGCTTACTTCACGAGAAAACTAAAAATTGGTAAGGGACAATTCAAAGGTAAACTTCCATTGATATGTTTTAGCTGTAATGAGGTTGGGCATTTTGCAGCAAAATGTCCAAACAAAAGTAATGGCAACTCAAAAAGAAAGAAAGGCTTTAAGAAATTCAACAAGCAAGGATCCAAAAGGAACTTTCTCTCTAAAGAAGATAGCTCATCATCCGATGAAGACAATGATAGTGAAGAAGAAGCCAATGAGAGAATATTGTTTATGGCCAAGCACAATAAACCCAGGCACAATAAGCAAGATGTATCAAACAACGAAGAAGAATGATGGACCATAGACGAATTTTATGAGGAAGCAATCAAGATTATAAAAGATCTCAAGGCAGAGAAGATCCGTTCCAAAAATCTTGAAGAACAAGTTCAAGGTCTCAAAATTGAAGTTGAAGAACAAAAATGCATTGAAGAGTCACTTCAAAAGAAGTTGGAAGAAAGCAACCAAGAAAGGGAAGAATTAGAAGCTGAAGTAGTCTCGCTGCATGAGGAAGTGAAGAAAGGAAAAACTATCCAAAACTATGCCAATAGCTCAAGGGCATTGGAAGAACTCATCAACAATCAACGATCTTACAACGACAAAATTGGCATCGGTTACAAAGAAGAAGAAGCAGGACCTTCTACAACAAAATACAATGAACCTATGAGATCTGACATGCATGTAGACTTCATTGGAAAAGATTCGCAAGAACAACCTTGGAAGACAATTCCTCGACGAAAATTTCCATCTAGGTACCAACATATTTTTTATGGCTACTATTATTCATGTGGAAAATTTGGTCATAAAGCTGTAGAATGTCGCACATACCCTAGGAACGAATACAATTCCAGGGGATCTATCAAATATGAACCTCCTAGGGCTCAGCGAAAGATCAATAGATTTGAACATTTAAGAAATTATATTGAATGTTACAAATGTCGAAACTTTGGACACATAGCCAAAGACTGCAGACTTGAAAATCCTCCAGAAGAATCTTCGAAGCCACAGAACGAACGAACATGGAAGAAGAAGAAGAATGATAATTGTGCTCTTGCTTTCAAGGCTCAAAAGAACAAAGATGTGTGGTATGTTGATAGTGGTTGCTCAACGCATATGACTGGAGATAGAAATAAATTTGTATCTCTGAAAGAGAATAAGGATGGAACCGTGTCCTTTGGAAATGATGGATCTTCAAATGTTATAGGATCAGGTACTGTCACTCTCGGAAGCAAAGATGCTCTAGCCAAGAATGTTCTATTGGTTGAAAACATGAATCATAATCTGCTCAGTGTTGGACAAATGTGTGATCAAGGACACACAATACTATTCAACTCCACGAAATGTGAAATCAGGAAAGGCATGTATGGTGAAATTGTGGCTACAGCAAGTCGAGCTCCAAATGACATATATGTTCTGGATGAAGAAACTAAAGCATGTCTAATAGCTAAAGAGGATGATACAATAATTGGTAGCAATGATGATCGACTAAGTAAGAAGTTTGCTACAAAGGTGCAAAGTGATTTCGATATGTCTTTACTTGGTGAGCTGACATACTTCTTAGGGCTTCAAATATCTCAGCAAGAGAAAAGAATATTTATATGTCAAGCCAAGTACATCAAGGAAATGCTCAAGAAATTTAAAATGGAAGATTGCAAACCCATCCTTACTCCAATGGTAACAGGTTGCAAATTGAGCATAGAAGACTCATCTAAGGATGTGGATCAAAGGTTGTACAGATCTATGATTGGTAGTCTTCTATATGTAACAACCTCCCGGCAAGATGTCATGCAAGCAGTTGGACAAGTAGCAAGATTCCAAGCAGCACCAAAAGAATCACATATTATTACCATCAAAAGAATTCTTTGATATCTAAAGGGAACAACAGAATATGGCTTGTGGTATCCCAAGGGTAACAATCTCATTATTCATTCCTTTACAAATGTAGATTGGGCAGGAAGTGTTGATGATCGTGAGAGTACTTGTGAAGCATTGGAATATCTTCGCCAGAAGCTTCAGATTCTCCCAAGTTCTCATTAGATTTTCCTTATTCAGAATATAAAGGGGGAGTGGAGGTGTGTACAGGTACGCGACGGTTATGTGTCGAGGGGAGTGGAAGTGTGTACACGTCCAGCACGGATGGATTTATGTTTCGGGGATTTACCTTTTTCCATTGATGTCAAGGGGGAGAATGTTGTGGGAAGAGGTGTCATGATCACGGGGGAGTACTTGTGTTGCCATAAATGCCAAAGGGGGAGATTGTTGATCAACGGTTGTCATTGATGTCAACCAATGACACCGAGGGGCTAACCCAATATTTGCATGGGAATTTTCACCTACCAAATTACTATATTATGGTTCAATAATTCTTTTTTTGATGGTTTCTACTTGTTGATATGTTTGTTGATATATGGCGTGCCACGTAATTCTTCACGGTTTGAGCGATATTCATGATTGGAAGTTTATACCCCACGTTAGTGGGATAAAAATCCATAGGGTTGTGGCATGGGTCATTGAAAATTCATAATTAATATTTTTAAGCTCCTAAAATCCCTCCCACGTTCACTTGTTGAAGCCCATCTCAACCTAAGAATTTATATAAAATGTGATCCTCATTTCCTCCCTATGCAAGGGATTTCGCCATCTAAAAAAGGTCATCGTGGCATTTGCACTCTAACGTTTTTTCTACGAAGGTTCAGAATATGAAATTTTTATGAGGCGAAGCCAAAATCCTGAAGAAGTTGCTGTGAAAATTTCAAATCAAGGTGCACAATATTTCTGGAGATATGATCTGTGGAAGTTAGGGTTTTTGCACGCTCCTGAAATTCATCTCAAAGAAGTGACCTTGGTAAAAGCTTCATAACTCTCTCTCTAAGTATCAGATTGGAATTCTATAAAATGTGGTAGATAGTGCATAGACTGGAGTTTTCACTCTATCAATTTTAGAGCCAAATGAAAAAATAGTGACACGTGGAATTCTGTACAAGTTCTCTCTACTGAAACAATCCATAATTAGGGCATTGTGAGATATTGGGTATAACTCTCCCTTGAAGAATCCAGATTGGGTTAGACCCATGGCATTGGAAAGACAACTCAGAGGACTACTATAGGACCAAAAATAAGATATTGAAGATTTGAAATAACAGAGATACACCAAATTCAATATCGAGCTCTTAGAAGGAAAATAAAAAGCTAGATCATGTGTTGTCAAGGGCTGCAAAGGACCAGAATTTCTAGGGAAGAAAAGCAAAGCCAGGTGCAGTAGAGGGTAGCATGACAAGATCAGAAACCAAGGTGTATAACAGCAGCAAGAAGTTCATCATATGAAGTCTTCAAGTGGGCAGCACTGCATACAATCATTGTAAAGGTATCATTGTACTTAGTCATTGTAAATACATTATTGTACAAATTGTACTAGTGTCTATATGCCAAGGGTTGAAGAGGCAGTGTTGGGAGGTCTAGGATCATCATTAGGTGGTTGTGTCAAAGTTGGGGTTATGGTCTAGTATATCTTCTTCTTCTGCATCATTCTATATCATTGTAAGTGGACCATTTTCCCTGGTACGGGAGTCCATTCTTCTTTTATTCTTCTATAGGGTGGTAGGGTGGTGCTAGGGTGAGTTGTAGCTCATTGGGTGTTGGGGCATCCGTTCAGTTGACTACTGAAGAATCTCAGGTGTTGGAGCATCCATCCAGTGGGAGCTGGAGAAGAATGCTTTTCTAGATTCTAGGAAGTTGGAGCTTTATTTTCAATTGGAGTTGAATATTAAAGAATTATTAGAAAAGCATTAGGTGGTTTTTGTCCTGGAGTGGGTTTCCACCTTAAAAACTATGTGCATTTGTGTTCCTTTTGTTTGTTGCTATCATTGTACAAACACTGATAGTAATTGAAGATTAACTAATGCTCTAATTGAAAGGAATACTGATTCAACCCCCCTCTTGATGTTCCAACAACTCTAACCATATAGATGATGTGGGTGACTCATCTCTAATCCTCTGCTCCCAAAAAACAACTCTTTTGCCTCTATTAATGATCCAAGTCCATCTGGCCACTGCATTGTTGATCTACTCTCTAGTTGTCCCTTATTCCATAAGGGGCAGAACACATTGAGACTCATATCAAGTTGTTCACAACTCCTCTTATGAACAAATCTCAACTTCCCACTACTACTCCTTAGTTACTCAAGGACTTCATCCCACTATGTTGTTCCTATGCTACTATAATGAAAAACAACATAAGGCATAGAGGGTTCCAACCTATCACTGTAAGATTTACATCTCCCACAATGAACATAAGCTAAGAGGACTTCCCATCATATGTTGTAGAAGTTCTTCTCCACACACAAGTCTAGGGCTCCATAAACTGCTCTTGGTTGAT